>JAOXJP010092310.1:0-14639 GCA_025762735.1 Platanus orientalis | reverse complement strand
GTGTGTGCAGATCATTGTATCCTGGGAGATAGACGTCCGACTAATCGTTAGCACCAGTGCGAGGGACGAATCTGTCTAACACTAGCCTTGATCTACTTAAGTGAAGTTTCATCATCTGGATCAAGTAAGTATTTCATTTGTTTTATTTTATTTTATTTTAGTAAATTTCGTAGTTTACAGTGTAATGCACATGTATGTAGAATACTCAAATAACAATACCCATACTAACATTATGTAATGTCTCCAAGGTTGTCTAGGGTTGGAGAATGAGGTTTGTAACTGAGAAAAAAAAAACATTTCTCATTGAAGGGATTCTTCAAGGTGAGAAAAATGGATTTTTCTTTAAGTTATGAGAGAAGTGGTTAGAAAAAGGGTTTCTCCTCAGGGTTTTGGGTTATGATAAGAGTGTGTCAGAGAGAGAGGAAAGCTTTTTAGCTTCGTAATATTCCTTATAATAAAATTGTTTTTGTGTAGCTCAATGGTTTTTTCCCAAATTTAGGTTTTTCCACATAAATCTTTGTATTATGGTTTCTTGTTTGTTTGCTTGTGATTTAATGTTTATTATTGCATCCCAAGGAACTCACATCAAGACAATTTCAATCCTAACAAGTGGTATCAGAGCCAGATTTCTCATTGCTAGGATAGAGGTTGTTCTAGGTTAAAGGTTTAGTAGTTCTAGGGTCATAATTGCTGATTCATCAGAAACTAAGGTTTATGATTTGGAAGAGTTCTTGATTCGAGTGAGAGTAATAGGAGCAATAGGAGATGATTCTATAATGTTTCTATTAAGAAGTTTAATGGTGTGAATTTCACATACTGAAAGATACAAATAGAGGATTATCTCTATCAACCACTTGAAGGAAAAGTGAATAAGCCTATGACGATGTCGGATGCTGACTGGGCCATAGGTATGATTCTTCTTTATCGTTGTCAGTTGTTTTTAATATTTCTAAAGAAAAAACTAAAAAAGATCTCATGGATTCTTTATCTCGAATATTTGAGAAACCATCGACATCTAATAAGGTGTTTTTTATGAAAAGGCTAGCTATTCATCATGAAGATGGGGTGAGGCGAAGGTGTGGCTGAACATCTGAACAAGTTCAACATGGTTACCTACTAATTCGATAGATATAAACTTTAAGGATGAAGTTAAAGCTTTGGTGTTGTTGTCTTCTTTACTAGAAAGTTGGGATGGTTTGGTGATAGCCTTAAGCACGTCCTCCAGTTTAAACACACTCAAGTTTAATGATGTGGTGAGTGTTATACTCATTAAAGTGATTCGGAGGAAATCCTTAAGGGATTCATTGGTGTATAGGAGTGCTTTGAATATGGAAGGGAGAGGAAGGTTGTTGGTGAAGGGATTGGGTAGTTTTATATTTAAGTTTAGAGGAAAAGGTGGGGTGTAATGTTTTTACTGCTAAGAGTTTAGCCACATAAATAAGGATTGTCTAGAATGTGTTAACATTGTCTTGGTGGTACTGTTGTGGCAATGGTGGCACAAAAAAAATGGAACGTGAGGAATATCTTGGAGATGTGCTCACAGTCTCTAAAAGGTATGGACACTATTCCTTATGATGAGTGGATATTGGATTCAGGTTGTCTTGTTCATTTATACTCTATGAAGGAATATTTTGATACATTTTAGGAAGAGAATACATAATCAATTTTTATTGTTAATGGGTTTAGATGTGATGTTACGAGTGTTGGGATAGTGATGACCAAGATGTTTAATGGAGTGATTCGTACTTTGGGTAGTATGATGTATGTCCTAAAGATGTAGAAGAATCTAATATCATTATGCTATATGGATTCCATGAGGTGTAGGTATTCAACTTTAGTTGGAGCCATAAAAATCACACAAAGCTTTTTGGTCTTGATGAATGGAGAAAAGTGTTAGGATTGATTGAATCATCTAAGTGGGAGTATGGTAACTAGTATTCATTTGACCTTGATGAGTAACCAAATATAGAGTGCATAGAAAAATTAGCACTATTATAGGGTATCTTTCATAGATGGTGTAGAGAGAGGTGTTGTAGGCTTAAAAGCGATAGATGGTGAAGGAGTTCTTGTGATTAGGGAGGACAGATCAAGTTACCTCTCTAGAGTTGACTAGTTGAGTTGACTCGGGGGTAGCTACACATATGGCTTAGCCATAATTAGGTTTGATGGTATTAGGACCGAATTGACTTGATGGTGTGTGTAGCGGTGATTCAATAAGGTCATAGAAAATAGTTTACAGTGTTTGTAAATATGTTGTCTCATGTTTAATGAGGTGTGTTTCAAGAACGTGGAACAGAGTTCACTAAGAATGACATGTGTAGATGATTCTCCAAGGTGAGTTCTGGGGTGAGAGCCAAAGGTAGATTGTGGTTCACATGTTATAAGGTTGGTATTTTGGCAAACATGGGGATGAAGACAAGGTTTAGTGGGAAATCTTCAAGAGGTTGAGGTTGAAGCCAAGACGAAAATTGTTGATGGTGTCTTTATATCTAGTCGGTAGGGTCGAAAGAGATCAAGGTTGGGGATATGATTTGAAGACATGGAAAGTTGCAGATGGTCACAAAATATAAGACATCTCATCACATAGGTGCAATAGCTAGACAACGGGGATAAGACATCAATTTCCAACTAGAGATTGTTGGAGCGTGGAGATTGATGCAGCTAGAGGAGAAAAAAAGACAAATAATGGAACTAGAAATCTTAGATCAATCCATACTTTTGGCAAATCAGTCCAGAGCCTTGTATCGATCCACAAGTTTTGGCAAACCAATCCGGGGCCTGGACCGAGCCGCATGTTTTGACGGATTGGTCCAACAACGATTTGAGTTTCCTAATTATATTAAGAATGTGTGGGGGCGACTAGAATCTGTGGAAACTTGGTCTTTAAGGTTGGAAAATGAGGTTTGTAACTGAAAGAAAAATGTTTCTCATTGAAGGCGTTGTTCAAGGGAAGAGAAATGGGTTCTTCCTCAGGTTGTTAGAGGAGAGGTTAGAAAAAGGGTTTCTAGTCAGGGTTTCGGGTTATGATAGTGTGTAAGTGAGAAGAAAGCTTGTAGCTTTATAATCTTTTATTATATTGAATTTGTTTTTGTATAGCTCCATATTTTTTTTCTAATTTTGGGATTTTTTATGTAAATCTTTGTATTGTGGCTTCTTGTGATTCTGCGTTTATTATTGCATCCTAAGGAACTCACATCAAGAGGGTTTCGATCTCAACACATTGGATTTAAATCACTGCTAAGGAGAGCTCTATTATCATGTCATGTTTAAATATAACATATCATGCCATTCATTAGCATAACACATTATTCAATTTCCTTAGTCACTCATCCGAGGTTTTGTGTTCAGTGAAACCTCAAGCATATTCTTTTTCTTTAATAAAGGTTCGTCTTACATGACTTTTTTTTTTTTTTTTTTGTATTTAATTTAGACATGAAAACTCCCTTTCTTTTAAACACATTATTATCAAATTCATACACCATCTTAAATTCATATATGTTTAATATAGCGCATGAGACGAGGTTCTTCCTGATATTTGAAACATGCAAGACTTTCTGAAAAGTATTATTCTTCCCCAAGAGGAAACTTGACTTGTCAAATCCCTTACCAACCATCATTAAGGAAAAGGAATCCCCATTAACATATTATACCTTGCCAACCTTCTACTTGTTCATTGGAGGGGAACATGACTCTTCATTTTTTTTGTTGCTTCAATTCAATCGTAGCAAGAATGACATGAGGTTCAAATAACATTGAGATGAATTGAGAACATGAAGGACAGATAATAAGGAAAACACAAATATTATTATGATTGTATTTTAATAGATAATTTACCAAAAAAAAGAAAAACGATTTGATTAAATAACTTTATTTTTATTTCCCCATATATTTGTTTCCCAAATACCAATGAATTAATAATTGAATTTCAATGTTTTACACTATTATTTATTATCATTAATTTTGTATTTTCAACGTGTGCAGCTCAAGACTTGATAAAAAATGTAACAGTGAAAGCAATTATAGGACCCCAAACATCAGGACAAGCTAAGGTGGTTGTTGATTTGGGAGACAAGGCTCAGATCCCTATTGTGTCATTCTCTGCGAC
This sequence comes from Platanus orientalis, assembly GCA_025762735.1. Taxonomy (NCBI): domain Eukaryota; kingdom Viridiplantae; phylum Streptophyta; class Magnoliopsida; order Proteales; family Platanaceae; genus Platanus; species Platanus orientalis. Next base: position 10,534 of record JAOXJP010092310.1, on the reverse strand, counting down.
AAGCCCTTCTCTTACTTCCACCAATTATCCTAATTTTGTTGGAGCGTCTCAGAGTGACTCTGATCAGGTGAAAGCAATCGCTACACTAACGCAGGCCTTTGAATGGAGGGAAGTAGTTCTCATCTATGAAGACTCTGAATATGGAAATGGACTGATACCTTATCTTACCGATTACTTGAGAGAAATCAATGTCCGTGTCTACTACATGAGTATCATTTCACCTTTAGCCACTGATCAGGATATTCTAAACGAGCTTAACAATTTGAAAAATATGCACACCACTGTGTTCGTTGTGCACCTATCGGCCACTCTTGGTTCCCGCCTCTTCTTGAATGCAAAAGAAGCAGGAATGATGATTGAAGGGTATGCTTGGATTATCACAGCTGGAATAGCAAATTTCTTGAATTCCATGGATCCTTCCATTATTAGTTCAATGCAGGGGGTCTTAGGCATAAGGCCCTACCTTCCAAGATCACCGGAGCTTGCTAACTTCACATTTAGATGGAAAACAAATTTCCTTCAAGAGAATCCTAACCTTATCGAGAGAATCAAGCTAAACATTTATGGACTATGGGCGTATGACGCTGTTTGGGCAACAGCTTTGGCTGCAGAAAGGGTCTGGGCTACAAGCCAAGAACTTCATGAAGCCCTCTTAGATGTTACATTTAAAGGGCTCAGTGGCGAATTCCATCTAGTTGATGGGAGATTGAATTCTTCAGTGTTTGAGGTAGTGAATGTGATTGGAAAAGGAGACAGAGTAGTAGGTTATTGGGCACCATCTTCTGGATTATCCCACGATCTAGAAGGAACTACCAGTAATACGTATTCAATTTCAAAAGACAATCTCCGAGGTGTCTTCTGGCCGGGTGAGTCAACAAGCCCACCAAGGGGTTGGGTGATACCAGCAAATGGGAACAAGTTGAGGATTGCTGTTCCAATGAAAAGCAGCTTTGGTGAATTTGTTAAGGTGGACATTGATCCTCACACAAATCAAATAAATGTTACTGGCTTCAGCATAGATGTTTTCAAATCTGTAATGGAACAGCTGCCATTCACCGTCCCTTATGAGTTCATTGTTTTTGATAATTCTACTGATGGGATATCTGCAGATTACAATAACCTTGCTCACGATGTTTACCTCCAGGTTTGTTATATTTATAAATTCAATTGGTAGATATATTTTTCTAACTTTGTGATATTCTGATCATGGTTCAAAATTTTAGCAAAATTAACATTTTTTTTTTTTTTTTGCCAAAATTTACTTACATTGTAGGATAGTGAAACAAAATACAAGGTGGTTCCAAATTTTCGAATTTTCGCTGAATTTTGACTAATTTTATAACCTTTTTCTTTTATTTTTTATATATTTTCATATTTTTTATTTTTGCAAATAATTCTCTGTTATTGATACCTTCAACAAAAATCCTTGACCCAAGCTAAAAACCCCAAGTCTAATACTCTACTTCAATCCTTTGGGAAACCATTTTTTTAAAAAATTTCATAAAAAATTTTTAAATTATATACATATTTTAAACAATAAACATACATAAATTTAGTTAAAGTTTATTTAGCATATATAAATATATATGTGTGCAGAGTAAACTATCAAATATTTTCATTAGATACAATTTTTAAAATAAAAGACTATATTGGGATGAAATATAAAATAAATTAGTTACACTTACATTTGACATGCTTGGTACCTATTTTTCTATCAACAAAATGTTTGTGTACTTATTTTCTTATTTATGTGATTAAGTTTATAAAATTAGATTATTAATATAATATATAATTATAGTAAGATAAATAATTTTCAAAAAATAACTAAATATCATTAAATAAAGCTATCCAATGAAAATTTTCAAGAAATTTCCAAAACTCTCCTAGGCCCGATATCCATCAAAACTGTAATTATGAACCTTGATTTTGATTATAAATTTCAATAATTCAATTACCATTCCTTTATGTATATACATCTAATTTTTTATTTCTATTTTTTATATGAATTTGGAAAATATCTACAAAGCAGAAGTATGATGCTGCTGTGGGTGATACAACGATCCTTGCAAACCGATCCTTATACGTGGACTTTACAGTGCCATATACAGCGGTTGGGGTATCTATGATAGTACCAATCAAGGAAGACAAGAGGACCAACACATGGATTTTCTTGAAGCCTCTGACCAAAGATCTCTGGCTAGCAACGGGAGCTGCCTTTATCTTTACAGGATTCGTTGTGTGGGTTCTCGAACATCGAATAAACACTGATTTCAGAGGTTCTACTAGTCAACAAGTTGGCACAACTTTGTGGTTCTCCTTCTCCACGATCGTTTTTTCACCCAGTTACGTAATTGCTCTCTAACTTTACCACTCTATTTTCTATGAATTGATTCTGTAGGATAACCATGAAGCCAAAAACCGAGAAACAAAAAGCTGCCTTAGTAATCTTGTTGGGTTAATGTCTTGTATTTAACCCGAGTTATAGCCTAGATGACGATACAAAACCCAAATATGACCAATTTATAGGTGAAGATGACCCATATTTTGCATCTGATTTGGGGTCCAGATAAGACCTGTGGAGATTAGGGTTTTGGGGTTTATATTTGGGAGCTTCTCAATTTCCATGCCGTTTTACAGTTCATTGTAATCTCTATTTTCGATCTGAGTGAGAGCTCTCTTTCTGTTTTGGCATATAGATGTAGGCTTTAAGCTGAACCACATAAATCGTCTTATTCTTGCTATTTGTAATTGCTATTTACATTATTTTCTCTCTTCTTCTTTGTTGCTTACGATCCTAAATTTAGGTTTCTGTACAACAAACCTAGATTTGTGGATAATCAATACTGTTGGGTTAGTGTGTAAAATTCAACTGGAAAAAAAACCCAAATATGACCAATATTCTTTATCCTATTTGGGGTCTTTATCCAACCAGTGGAAATTAGGGTTTTAGGGGTTTTCTCGACTTTCATGCCGTTAAACTGTTCATTGTAATCTCTATTTTTTATCATAATGAAAACTCTTTAACTGTTTTTGTCCTAAGTTTCAAGCCACCACGTACTTAGTCTTCTTCTTTGTGTGATTACTGTTTGAATTATTTTCTTTCTATTTTATTGCAGACATCCCAAATCTAGGTTTTTGGCAAAACAAATACTATTATATTTATATATAAATATTTTTTTGATGAATATATATAGATAATATATAAGAATGACAAGTTGAATTTGTTTGTTATTTTAGGGGAGAAGGTAGTGAGCAACTTGTCAAGGTTCGTTGTGGTTGTTTGGGTATTCGTGGTGCTCATCCTTACACAAAGCTACACTGCAAGCTTAACGTCTATGTTAACAGTGCAACAGCTCACCATAAAAGACGTTAAGCAGCTCATAATGAATGAGGAGTCTGTGGGTTACCAGCAAGGGTCCTTCGTGAAGGGTCTACTTCAACACTTGCATTTTGATGAACAGCACTTAATCCCTCTTCTCACCCCCGAAGACTACGCTAACGCCTTATCAAAAGGAGGTCGAAATGGTGGAGTTTCAGCTATATTTGATGAAATCCCTTACATTAACGCCTTCCTTGCACAGTATTGTTACAAATTCGCTATGGTTGGACCCACCTACAACACTGATGGATTTGGCTTTGTACTCTCTCTCTCTCTCTCTCTCTCTCTCTCTCTCTCTCTCTCTTGCCCGCTTGAGATCGTGTCCTGCCCAGATTTATCTGGGGTTGGGTGGCAGACATCCATGCCCACAAATATTTAAAAACCACTAGTTAACTGGAAACTCGGCTAAGTTACCCTACTTGATAGACTTCTCCGTTGACCAGCTGCCAAAACTAGGATGACTTAAACCAAAGCTTGTCACCAGTAAACTCGGCTTAGTTACTCGACCTGATCGTGTTCTGTGAAACTTGGACAAGTTTTCATAAAAACCAGTCGTTTAACTCTTTTTTTTTTTGGAATGCCCTCATCCATTATTTTTTCTGTATTTTTTATCATAATTTTATTTTCGTATTTTTCTATACTTTTTACTATTTTATAATATAATATATTTATATTAGTAACTAAGATCAGTTGACTTCTGAATCACTGGACTTTAAAACATTGTGTGGGCAGGACAGGATTTGGGCACCCACTCGAGGTCTTCCCCTATGGGCATGGGAGGTGGACGCGTGCCACTAAACAAGTGAAAATCACCTTTTTGGAGGGGAGTAAATGTTCTACTCCCCATGCTCCGAGACACGTTTTATACATAAGGTTAAAACTGTAGAAACAGTTTTCAAAAAGATTATCAGGTGTTGGAGGCATAAGGGAGTAGACAATTTGGAAGAACATTTTCTCTCTTTTGGAGGTTGATTTTCACTTTTTTGAAGGCACGTGGCAGCCTACATGCCCATAGATAAGCGGGGGTGATCTTTTGAGCACATACAAATTTATTGATGAAGGGGTATTTGGTCAATAAATGCGTTGATCACAATTCATAGTCGTTTAATATTTAAAATATCCTCCAAAACCCAATTGTTGACAAAGCTATCCCAGTCAGGGTATGCGTCACATTGGTTACTAGTTACTACAAAGAACATTGCTGTAGTGCTACAGATGATTTATGTCCTTGGGCCAAGTGCTATATTTTCTACAGCATCCTTTCTCTCCCTATGTATCTAGTAATAAATCTCTCACATCTTCACAGATATTCCAGAAAGGTTCGCCACTGGTCCTTGAGCTTTCAAAAGTAATCTCAAATGCAACAGAGGAAGATGCTATTGCAGCGATAGAGAAGCGATGGTTTTCAAAGCAAACAACTTGTGGAGATCAAACCGGAACCTCAACTGTTAGCAGTCTTACCCTTGATAGCTTCAAGGGTCTTTTCCTAATCACTATTGTTTCTTCGACTTTCGCGCTTCTTTTATTCTCCTTGTTCATGCTTAACGAGTACAGACATGTGCTAATCCTGGCATTCAAAACCAACTCTTTTTGTCAAATGCTTGTAGCATTTGCTAAACGCTTTAGACGGAAGGGGCTCACTTCTTGTGATATGAAGACTGAACCAAAGAATGGAGCGGTAGTGGATATTGGAGATCGTGAGTCTTCAACTTTCACCGATGGCTCAAATAATACCTATATTTTAAACCATTCCATCGTAGAAATTCATCCAGCTGAAGAAGTATCTAGTTGGCCACCTACTATACAGATAACTCAAATTAGGGGTTGATGTTAGATCTTGATATAAACTTGAAATTGGTATAGTTTCAGTCTGACATGACTTTGGTTGATATAGTGGGTTGCTCTTCATATATCATTTATCATTTCATTAGAGAATATGTCTTCGTGTGTGTGTGTGGGGCGCGGGGGGGCGGGGTGTACCCCAACTTAGTCTGCCTATTGTATCTTGAACTAAAATACCTTTCGTTGCAAATGTTTTTAAAATAAAGATAAGGCTAGTTTTTTTTTTTTTTTTTTTTGGTTTTCTTTTTTTCTTTGTCTAAATCCCATAGTCAAATAATCTTCTTTCGTTTGATTAATCTTGGGTTGTTCTCAACGATAAACCCCAATATCAACTCTACCCCCTCAAAGAAAATAAATAAAAAATAACCTTTGTTTGATCTGAATCACGACACTTAGTTAAAAGCCACGAAAATTGCAGTTTTATCTAAGTCACAAAAATAAAATACATCATATGATCTCAGCCGATCACAGAAAGCTGACTAATTAATCTCATGCCGACTTTATCGTGGAGACTGTATCTTTTACAAAACCTTTTGATGTCACATAATTTCTAGGAGTGTTGATTTTTCTTCCCCTATTTCTATTCTCCTTTCCTTGTTGTAAGTTTCTTTGAAATGTCGGTCTGAGTCCCCATAATTTAAGTAGCCTATTGGTCACAATAACAAACAATGCAATTCCTTTCAAACAATGTGACTAACATGGAGGAAAGTTAGATTTTAGTATTATTGAAAACATTTAATCTATTAATTTTTTTTTTTGGTAACGAGAAAATAACAATAATAGAATAAAATGATAATAAATTTCTTCTCAGTCATGAATGGACTAGCAGTCACAGAACATAGTCCAGTCATCAAAATTATGCCAATCGCAAAGTGGGGTTTAGTCGTGAGTGACCTTGTTAGATGCAGGCCACCTGAACATTTGCGGGCTACTAGTCAGTTGTGGACGTCACTTTAGTCCTGATAGACCAATGAGTCATGATATACAAATTTAGTTGTGATACAAACAGTAAGTCACAATTTTTCTGGTTTTTGAGATTTCTCATCTTCTTCAAGTCTTGGGTTAAGTTAACCAGTTCGTCTGAGCATAGGGTGTCGTTCACACATTTCTTAAAGATAGTCGAGGCCTCCCACAATGTGCAAATGACTATAGCCAAGCTAACTCCAGGGTACAATCTTGCTCAGTTAGAACCCTTGGTTCATTATGGATTTACACTCTCCATAGAAATGAATGAAACCTTTCTTTGTTCTTAAAGCCCAAAAATTTGAGGTTCAGTTTTGTATAAAATCTAGCAACATAACGATATTGTGAAATATTTTTCTCGAACACAATTCACTCAAGAGATTAGGGTGGGTTCTCTCAAAGAGAATACAGAATCTCAAAAGGATGTTACTCAGATGAATTAGGCAATCTCTCTTGATAAAGAGTGCGAATTCAAAAGAGCCTTAGTTACAAGAACTCATGGTTTTGCCCTTCTCAAAGAAGAGACACAAATTCAAAAACCATACTAGAAGAAAGAATGGGAGAGATAAAGAAGATGATGTTCATGGTATGAATGAATCCTCCTCCGTCAAAGATGATCTCTAGAAAACCCATAGTGACCACCGCTGCATTCTCTTTCTTAATCATCTTCTTTGTGTTGAGAAAACCCTAACATTCAAGTACTCAATATCTCTCATGCTCATCTCTTTTTATGGGGAAGTAAGAGACATGCTGCCTCCTAATTAGGGGGAGAGAAATACATGCATCCACCCTAAACTACTCCCACTTGTATTTGAGCAAATATGGGAAGTGGGAGTGGGTTAGTCGCCTTAGCATCCCAAGGGCTTAATGCTTTGTTCCTATTTCTAGAATTAAGGCATTTGCAAGCCCTCTAAAATTTTGAAATATTTCAATAAGCCCCCACTCATTTTAAAATTTTGAAAATAGGTATTTCTAGGCTTTTAAAAGAGGTCATTGCATATAAGCAAATGTGATGTCAACCTTAAACATTTACATAGTATAAGCAAAATGTTGTCTTTTAGAGATAGTAGACTAAGCCTTGAACCAATCTCATTAACAAAAAAACTTGTCATATGCATTGTTCTTGTAGCATGTTTTTACCCATTCACACAAATTAACATTTCAATGTCTATGTTATATCCTGGTATTATTGAATGCACTAGATACAACTTGAGTCTCATAGAAAGTAGCCAAATTTTTATACTTAGATAGGTAGATTTCTATCTAGAGTGTTAACTTGCCTTAACCCAATTCAGATCTATAAAATTCATGAAGAACTCATTTCTCAATCTTTATCATCCACGAGGAAAACATGCATAAGTAATAAGCATATGTTCTACATGAAATACTTCTATACAAATAACATACAAGTCATCTACAAGAAACACATTTCTAGGATCATCATAGGAAGGAACAAATTTATTTAAATAAAATTATGCTAACAAGTGGGCTATATTTGATTTGTTCACCGAGTGAGCTTGAGAGACATCTATGTTGGTCTTACATTGAGCCTTAGACAGTCAGGTTGGGTATCTACCAAATACACCTTACAAACTTAATAGTTCATTTCCCTCTTCATGTAGTGATTAATTCCTTACAAAGGCTTTTTTATAATGGGTTTGCCGATTTTTTTTTTACTTCACGTATTGTACAATCACATTACTATTAGTGATAAGACCCTCACATGATTGTGTTTCAGGCATACAATCCCAGATTTCCTATTGTAATTTCTACTATTTGCTTAAAATATAGAAACTAGATTATCATAGTAAATGATTATTGTTGACAAAGGCTTATCCCATATTGTTACGTCTACCAATACATTCCTTATCCATTTTTATTCTTCTTAGACTGATGGATAAGAAATGAACTATGATTTCATATAGGAATGAGTCAAACATGTTTTTCTTTTAGATTTCTTTGAGATCGTGCCTTTTACTAGATTGAAAATCCAAGCAATATTCACTTATTTGGATTTGTCCAAATGTGAGTTCTAGGTAGCAACAATAGGATACTTGTAGTAGTGTAGTCCACATAGTTTATGGTTCCTTTCAGATAGCTTAGAACTATATACAATGCAATCCAGTGCATACTACCAGGGTTACTTACATATCTACTCAACATCCTTATAGCAAACATAATGTATGGCTTAGTGAAGTACATGGCATATATTAATAAGCCGTTAACTTATGAGTACCTATATTACGATACACAGTTTCATTTGCTTTTCATCAACTTTAGGTTGGAATCTATTGGTATGGTTGTTGGTTTGCATTTGAACATGTTGAATCTTCTATGAACCTTCTTAATATAGTTGGATTTTGAAATCACAATATCATCATCATTTTTTATATCTTGATTACTAGGATAACTTCAGCAACCCCTAGGTTTTTCATGTCGAATATTGATAAGAGAAACCACTTTATGTCCTTGATATAATATAAATTAGTTCTGAAGATGAGCATGGCATCCACATATAAACTGATTATCACATATGACTCTCCATTGGTCTTTAAATAGACACACATTTCTCCATCATTGAATTCAAATCTATTGCCAATTACCAATAATAGTTTGTCATAATTTTTTATGCCATTGTTTGGGTGTTTACTTTAATTTGTATAAGAATTTTATCAACTTGCATACTTTCTTCTCTTGTCCATGCACAACATATCCTTCTGCTTGATCCATGTAAGTCTCTTTTTCTAATTAACAATTTAAGAAGGAAATCATTACATCCATATGATGAATAATTATATTCTTGATTGTAATCATAACCATCAACAATCTAGTAGTCATGGTCCTCGCTACTAGGGCATAGATATCAAAGTTATCAAAGTCTTTCTTCTTCATGTAACCTTTAGCCACCAACTGAATTTTGTATTTCTCAATTGTTATATCAGGTTTCACTTTCTTTTTAAATATTTACTTACATCCAATTGATTTGCACCATTGAAGAAGATCCGCCAATATTCAAGTGTTGTTGGACATTAATTATTAAGTGCATTTCATCATCTATCGCTTCTCTCTAGAACATCGCATCATGCGATCTCATGGATTTTTAGTAGATAGTTGATCTTCTACCATGCACATAATGAAGTCAGGAACAAAGTCATTGTGCTTCCACTTTCTTGTGCTCTTTCAAGTTATGGGTTATACATATAACACCCCTGAGCCCAGACTTGGATATGGGATCCGTAAACACCCTAGGTTTGGATTGTTACATTACATTGATTTGTAAACCAATGTTCACAATCTAATATTCATAGTTTAATAACCATAAATTAACAATTTAATATCCAATAATTTGTAAAAAGCGTATTCACATTCTTAGTTTGATAATTATAGAAGCGTATGTCAATATCACATAGATCACAATAGTCCATTAATCAATTGTCACAGTGGATAGTAATACTAATATCTCAAATATAAACTCCAAAAATAAAAGATATCCACAGTCTACATAAATAGGGTGCCCTTTCACCCGACCCACAAAAAAGGGAAACAAACTAGTATAGCCACAACAAACCTTTAGGATTGAGGCCCTACAAGTATAATCAATTTGAAAAACAAAATGGTTGGGTTAATCCCAACCTTTAAGCAATCTAATTGACTATAAGAAATATGAAGCAAAGTATAAACCTAAGCATTAGCATGTCCAAGGGTTGATACAAAACTAAACAGAGTTTAAAGTAATAAGCACAGTCATGCTAGTACAAACATAACAATAGTCAAATGTCAAACTGAAGTCAAAGGTACAATACAAGCTTCTATGTTTGATAAAGAATTGGTATTAAAATAAGTAATTTAATACGGAGATTAAATTACATAAGTTCAATGACATATGTTAGTTTCAAAAGATCCGATGCACAATGATTCAGAGTTTTTAGAATTCAATGTTTCAAAGTTTCGAAGTTCACATAGTTTAAAGTGTTTGAAGTTTGATATTCGAAGTGTTTAAAGTTTGATAATTCAAAGTGTTCAAGAGTTCAATAGTTAGAAGGTTCAATGTTCAATGTTTCCAATAGTTCAATGTAAAGTATTCATATGCTCTAGTCAACCTCATGAGTAAAGTCTTGATCTCATGCTAAACCCCTTGAGTAGGGCCAATGTCCTTATTGTAACCCCAAGGGTAGGGTCTTGATATTTGGGTAATCCCTAGAAATAGGGCTAGTATTTGTGAACAAAAGAGCATGTCCGAATACTTTCTCACACTTAGCCTTGTGAGTAGGTCCAAAGAGTCAAGAACACACTTAGCTCAATGTCAAGGCTCACATAATCGATGGTCACACTTAGCTTTATGATGGGGCC
>JAOXJP010092289.1:0-14640 GCA_025762735.1 Platanus orientalis | reverse complement strand
GTGAAATATGGGGAATATACCACACACCATCGCTAGGTGATGTTTGCTATATATATATATATATATATTCAATTCATGTATCATTTGTTTAGATATAGGTTTATTTCTTTGTAATCTTCCTTTGACTAATACCATGTAATTTCATGTCAATTTCATGTATTCCTATCATTTTGGGATGCCAATCTTGAGGATTTAATCTAGGGATTCACTCTTATCCATAGATATCCTCTTTAATAGAAGCATAGAGATGATAAAATATGATGTACACTTCATTATATGATTGTGTGTATATTTGAACAAGAAAAATGCATGATGAATTTTATGTTTCTAAGTGAATGTGGAAATAAATTCATATGAGAATGGATGTGTAATTTTAATAGATCAACGGGCGGTAAATTGATGCTAAATAAAGAGCACAAGGAGAGCAACATTGCTATAATTTTCAGATGTCCCACCTGAGCCAACTCATCGTATAAATTTGAGCCCGTTTTTTATCCCTTAAATGACTAAATATGAAATTTTTACAAACATAATAATTGTAGAAAATTGAGTCATCTTTCCAACTTAAAAAGAATTATCTCAATCAGATATCGGATGAAAAAGTTATGTCCAAAATATCAAGGGGTGTGCAATGTTTTCGGTTGCCAAGGGGTACAGACGTCTGAATGAGCTCTAAATTTAGAGTCAATTTTGATGGGGAAACTTTTGATTTTATAAATCCTCCTATAAATAGAAGTTATCAATAATTGAATTTTTTGCCAATCCAACAATAATCACCTTAATCTGATGTTGGATTAAGGAGTTATGGTTGAAATATAAAGCATTGCACAAAACTGTCCTGCTCTAAGATGACTCAAAAACATTGTGACACTTACCTGCTCTCTTGTGGTGGCTCTCAGCCGCATGGGATTATCCAAAAATTGCATAGATCTGTTCTCTGAATTCCCCATAACTACAAAAAGTACAATGTATGATGTATTTTGGTGGTTTGTTAAGAGCTGAGTGAAGTGAGGAATTGGAGATTTTGAATGTATATACAACTCAAGGAAACAAAAAATAGTGAAATACTATGGAATGTCTGAGTAGGGATTTTTCTTTTACTTTGTGTAAATAATCATGTGCAAAATTCAATCAACTAATAAAATGAAGTGGGACTTTGATGCTCTAACAATCCAAATCCCAAAGCCTCAACTCATAGCAACATAAAAATAATGGAGTTCTTTCATTGAAAATACTTCGGTGCTATTCAATGGCAGCACATTAAGGGATTTGATCCCTCAATTTCGGGTCATTCAAGCGAGGCATTCCCAAGACCATTGGACACCGCCATTTATTCTTGATTTGAGATGACGGGACTAGTATGCAATTGTATGTTATACGGGTGATTGGGTGCCTAACACCTTCCCCAGCCATAATTGAACCTCCAAACCCCACCTTCATACTCTGGTTAGACCATGCATAGAAGTTTTTTGGGATTCCCCTATGGAGTACCCTAAAAGGTTTCCAATCACACCTTATTGATTTGTGGTGACTCCAAACCACCACAAAATCATAAACGACATCATTTTTTCTAGATAAATGAATAATTGTATTAATCACAAAAAAGATTACAATCTAGCATATGTACATTGGTTGGCATCATTAGCGATTGCTTCTTTTAGAATTGCGGGGAAATCCATGGGATACAAAATAATCTGATTAATTCCATTAGCCATCAAAGCAATAATATCAGCCAATTGATTAGCCACCCTCCACACATGTTGGACTTCATACTCCTCTACCTCAACTAAGAGCTTTGGGTAACATTTGGATAACTTATTGGCACCTACTTATAACTTTTGGCATTTTAGAAGTTGTAAATTGGTGCTTTTTATGTTTGGTTAGCAATATCAAAAACTACTTATTAATAAGTCACAAGTTGGAGAGAGAATGAAAAGTTTATTATTTGAGAAGCTGAGGTGAATTACTTATCACAAAATTTAAGCTAACTACTTATGCATTGAATTTGATGACAGCCATGAACATGGCATGTGAAACTCGCATATGAGCCATGAAATGCTCTCGTCTTTTTTTTGTTCCCATTATGCATTAAGGTCCATAGGTCCAGAGAGCTTTGGAGCACTACGACCACTAATTTATGTCTTCCCTGAGAATAACACGACATCTTCTCTCAGCTCTTTTTTTGTTTCTCTCTCTTGCTCATGCTCTCTCCATCTCTCGTTCTCTCTCTCTATATATATATCGGTCTCCCTCTCCCAGTCTCTCTCTCTCCCTCTCTTTTGCATGAGTACAACTAACAATCTTTGCTTAGTCCAAATTGTAGAGTCCCAACAGCCCATCTGGCACATGATGCATAGGGTACTTGTTCAGGAAATCATGAGTAACACGAGCCTTAATGCTTATTACAACATCCACTAACTAGAGGTTCGACAAATGATGGAGGTGTATGCCCATTAACATCAGCGAGCAAATGTTTCTAACTATGCTTAACCGTATTACATCTTTGATTTTTTTCGGGTTCTTTCCCGATTCGACATACAAGGATCAAACAAAAATCTCTTGATTTTGTTATAAGTGGATGAATGAATATGAATGGGGTGGTAGGAGAGGGTGTGGCACCTCATATTGCATTTAAAGGGTAAAATTCTAAAATTTTCCTATAAAAGGTAAAATTATCATTTTACATACTTTAGATAGACCATAGAGTAGTTTAGGGACCCTTTAGACCAAGCTAGAAGTGTAGAACCCAAGTTGGACCATGAATCTGTCAAGTTCTAAAGTTTTTTCAAGTGCATAACTGGGGTAACTTTACAAGTGAACATGTATAAATCCTAAGACAATTTAAGTATGAGACATACATCATTGGGAAGGTCTTTGAGTCTACTTTCCAATGCCTTAATCAAAACACAATTTGGAGTTTTCTACAAAGATTTATGCCCGTTTTTTCCACAAAGGGCTAGTGCAAAATTTTTTTCCAAAAAAAGTGTGATTCATCGAGAATCACATAAAAAATACTAAAAGAATCATAAGCGTGATTATTCTTTGGTGATCAATCACTCGATAAGGAGCCAAGCTCTCGAGAGTTTCTCAGAGAGGCTCGTGATCGATCACGGATCTCATGATTAATCATGCTTGGGAAATGCTGAAAGTTTTAATAAATTACATTTTTATGCCATTTTCAATATAGCTTCACCCGTTGGACTGCCACACATGTGGGATCTCATCTTGGATGAGTTATAATTCATCTAAATCCTCATTTAGCTCATTTATAATAAAAAGAGTAAATGTTAAAAGGATTAGAGAAGCTTGGGAGAGGAAGAGAGAAATCTTTTACAATTTGGTAAGTTTCACTCCCAACTTTGAAAATATACTAGAATAGGTGTTCTTCTTCCTAGATCTAGCCTAAATAAGTATAATTTTCTATTTTTCTATCTTAGTTTATGTCTTTTAACCATGAAATATTTTGTTTGCTCATAAAGGAAGGAGGGATTGACAAGGGAAAAAGGGTTTTGAAAGAGATTTTACTTTAAGAGAATGAGTAAAAGGTTTGGATGAGTGGATATATTGTTATGCACACTTTTTTATTCCTAGGATCTTAGATTTGTGCAAAATGATCTTAGATTTGGTTTATTTACATATATTCCTTGTGAACATGATTATTTCCTTATATAGAACTTTAGTTTCATGGATTATGTGAGTGAATATACATTTTATGCTCATTTTCCTTTCCTACAATCTTAGATTTGATGTTTATGAGTTATGTTTTAGTGGATTCATCTTTATTTCCTTTTGAGAATATTGATTTCTTAGGGATGGATCATGTTTTTGTGATATGAGCATGTTAGTAATTTTCTTATTGCTTTTCTTGATCTCTTGGGTTATGGAGTTGTGTTCTTAAGGATAGAGATTTATGAAATGGTTTGGATGGTCTCTAATATATGTGAAGAAGTTTGGGGGCTTGATTTACATGGGTTATAGGGATTTGAAGGGTCCTTGTAGTGAAAATTGGGTTTCCCATTTGATTTCCTTTGAGTTCCATTAATTCTTACACTCTACATGTTTGATAAAATGCATCTTACTATTTTTCTTTACTATGTACATGTTTCTTAGATGCCTTTGTATTCTTTGCATGAACTTATTGTTCTCTTTAATGAATTCCTTCAACTACATGTTGGCTTATAGCAATTTGTGATATTCTATGGATTCTCATGTTAAGATCTTAGAATTCATGTATAAATGTTTTTTGGCTTTGCACCTTTTGGAGAATGTCTAGTGCTATGAGCTTGTTGTCTTTAGCACGGTTTACTTTGGTGTTTTCAAAGTGTATTTCACTTGGATTTCTTCATGAGTTCTAGAAATATTTAGGTTGTTTGGTTTTGTCATTGATGGTGTTCGGCATGGAACATTTTCACTTTCATGAACACTATATATGCTTTTGGATTGGTACAAGTATCTATACTTTCATTTTAGTATTTGACCCCTATATGTGATTTATCTCTTTGGTTTTGGAACTATTTATGAGTCATTTTACTATACATGAGCATAGATTTGGTATTATATTTAGAAATAGGATTTGGTACAATATACCCCTAAGTGGGATAGTGCATGATTTATGATCGTCATTAGGCTAAATGATACCAGTTGTCTAGTGATGACCTCCATTTAGATAAGGGACACCAGTTGTCTAGTGATGACCACCATTTGGCAAAAGGACACCAGTTATCCAAAGATGACCACCATTTGGTGAAGGGACACCAATTGTTCAGTGATGAATACCATTAGGTGAAGGGACATTAGTTGTTCAGTGATGACAACCATTAGGCGAAGAGACACCAGTTGTCCAGTGATGACCGCCATTAGGCAAAAGGACACCAATTATCTAGTGATGACCGCCATTAGGCGAATGAGCTATATACTTTCCCAATGATTTCAAGTACCCTGTCACTGGATCACATAATTGACAAATTGGCTATATACTTGTCTAGTGATTTCAAATACCCTATCATCGGGTCACACAATTGGCAAATGGGCTATATACTTGCCCAGTGATTTCAAAATACCCTACCGTCGGGTTACACAATTGGCAAACGAGCTATATACTTACCCAATGATTTCAGGTACCTTGCTGTCGAGTCACATAATTGTCAAATGAGCTATATATTTGCTTGAAGAATCTCAGGTTTCCAATCACTAGGTCACATTAATAGGTGAAGACGACCCTAATGGCCCAACTCTTGGTTTGGTTTTATTGGAACCCCATTTGGGTTATTTGGTTTTGATTCAGATTTTAATTTATTGGGATCTTTGGTTGGTTTATTGGTATTTGGTGACGGTTTGGTATTTAGATCATCGTGGTTTTAGCATATGTCAGTCGTATACTCTCTTATTCCACATGCATTCATTTATCTATATAGTATATGATAGTTTAATTCATGGCACATGACATGTAGCTTTAGTTCATGCATCTTTTGGGACTGTCTTGGTTTAGATTATCACTTAGTTTTTTTGATAATGAACATACTTGATTCTAATAGAGACATTCGCATATTATTGTTGATGCATGCATTTATGTACTCTATTTTCATCCTCTACTTTGGATCACTCTATCTTTTGTTACATATGTTTGCTTCATTTTTGTGTTGTATAAACTGTAAACTCTCCTGCTAAGCACGTTAAGTTTATCTAATTGGCACCACCTGCAAATGAGTAGGCGTACAGGTGGGATCGTGTCGTGGTACATGATTAAGTTATGGAGTTGGAAAACTATCACATCTATTCTATCATAAGTTTTATTTCTATTGGACGAATGGTGGACTATTTGGTTATTTTTTGGATGGGCCCCTTCGTGGGCAAGACTTGTTTAGATTTTTATTATGGGCATGTCGATACCCCTTTACTTTAGGATTTTAGGATATTAGGATATGATGTATCTTTCACTTTTCACTGCACTTACTTGGATTATAACTATTTTTATGATTCCGCTGCAATGTGATTGATGTGAATGTTTTAAATGGATGGACTTAAATGGATGTAAAATGAAATGATAATTGATTTATATGGAATGAAATGTGAATAGGTAAGAGGGTTTATGACATACTCCGAGCTCATTGTTCTCTTCTTTGTGAGAAACGGGTTCGAGACGGGTCATTTCCATGTCATGGATCCGATTTCGGCCCACATCATGGCCCGCGGATTCGAGTCATAGCAAAGGGAGTAAACGATAACAAAGAAAGCAAGGATTTCAACTCACTCTCTCTCCCTCTCTCCCTCATAAAGAAGTTCATGTGTAAGTTCCACTAATCAGGAATACTTACTAATAAGTTTCAATTTTCATGTGTGATTCCCAAAAAAAAAAAACTTCAATACATATTTTTTGACTTATTTCAAATTTAATTTCTACAAAACTCATCCTGAAGGTGAAACAACAATTTGATCCAATTTGGAGCATGATGGATTTTTATTGTGTTTCAAAGATAACCTACTAATGGGCTCAATATACCAATCATAAACCTTTAATTTTAATTTAGCACCCATTAGAAAATCTTCACAAACCTATCCAGTAAAATCCATTGGAAATGATGCTCTTCCTCTCTCTCTTGTGAAGATTCTTTTTTGTCCCTCTGATGCCAATGCTGAATAATTTTGATGGTAATATAATGAAAGTGATTATTTTTCTAGTTTATTTAATCTGGGTTGTAAGTCTATCTAATCTTTACATCCATGGATTAATGAGTCTATGCTTTACCTTCTTTCTCATATGGATGAATATGATTTTATGTTTTTTTTTTTTTTTTCTTCTGTTTAACTAAAGGAATTTTGTTTGCTTCTATTTTCTTGAATTAATTTAATTGCATTGGCCTATCGTTGCCCAACAACATAACTATTGTTTTTTTCATAACTACTTTGTGGATATTTATCAAACTTCACACATTGATAGAATTAATCCCCATTGTGATTTGAAAGAATCTTTCAACATCATTGGAAGGGTTCTTTTCTTCCGAAAGCAAAGGGTTTGGATAAACAAGAGGATAGGTTGTGGCAAGTGGTTGTTTGCATCTTTTGTATACATTTTAAGAAAAGAAAATGTTGGAATAGTATTCAGATTTAAATAGTTGACCTAATATTTGTTGCGTAAAATTGTTATAAGTATTTTTATTATGAGTGCAAACCAAACACACAGTTTGACTTATATTAATTGAGAAGTTATTTATCGAATATATAAGCCAAATGACAATCTGATTCGAGAACACTCTATTTGACAAAAAAAATACTTTTTTGCAAGTATCTTATTTGTTTAAGTTATAAGTTATAAATAAGTTTAAACAAACAAGGCCTTGATATCTTTCGACTAATACATAGAGTGTTCCATGGAATGTGACATTTTGACAAAATGATATCTGCTCCAATTTTGGAATCCATCATAATATGAATTCTTTTGTATCCAAACTGAATAGCTAGAATAATACCCCTCCAAACTCCAAACAATTCAAGCTAGAGAATACTAGTAGACTCCATCATACCAATGAATTCAAAAATAGGACACCCTTTTGTCATCTCTCACAAGTCCACTGAGGACATCCTTACTTGCATTAGGAGGACCCCTTATTGTTCCGCACCCCCTTCACCGAAGGGTCCAAAGCTGCTCGAGGTAAGATGAAGTTGTTGCGCCCCCCATCTAGGTGCTTACAAAGACAAAGTAAGAGTTGAGAAAAAAATGGGATATTTCAATAATTAGCTCCCCATTTAATTAAATTGAAAATTTTATTTAGGTCAATCCATGATTGTTGCATTCAACGTATTAGTTGATCTCGAGCATTTGCACCATATCATGTCCACCAATCCATCACTTTTAGATGTTCAATCAATGCGCCACCTTTGTTGTGATAGGTGTATTGCATTATATTAGTTATTGATTATTATCAGTGGAAAATAAACTAGAGAAATATTTTATTAAATTCACCTAATTTGGGAGGCATAGAGGGCAAAACATTGTCCTCATCCAAGGGTCTACAAGGGGGCAAAGTCCCTTGTTAACGGATATAGGGTTAAACCGGATATTACTAGAAAGAAGAAACTTGTTTTACTAGGGGTAATTTTAGTATTTGCACAATGTATTTATATTCACTAGGGAGTTGTTTTAGTATTACAGAAAAATTAATTTTATTATGTGAGAAATGAGGAAAAGAGAACCCTTGAGTTTTTAACCCTAATTTTTAGAGCTAGTAAAGATTGGTCATATAATCCTATAAATGTAGGCACATTGCTAAGCCTTATAAGTTGTAAGTTGTGTTCTTGTATTTATTTTTTTTTCCAACTCATAAAAATATAGAAGGCTGAAAAAGTTTGTAGATAAATCCAAAAGGGCTGGTTTAAAGTTCAAATAATTCAATATGGTTAAGGGAGATATTTCCAATCAATCATTGTCTATAGTTTGGTAGCTCTAGCTCAGTTTTTCTAACTATGACCCAAATACTATATTAATTGATGAAAAAATAATCCACAAAGATGAAATAAATATAATTACCCATTAATTACAAACTATTTGTAGGGTAATGATTTGGGTGTTCCTTAAGTTTGGTAAATGGGTCACCTCCTTGTGAAAAAATATAGAAATCCTCATCATTTTTACCATATGATGATAAAATCCCTAAATAAGGTAAGGTATGTCTTTTAGTAGGAGGGGTCTCTTGTTGTTAAACAATGCTAATAATTTATAATTTGATTCAAAATTACTAGCAAACATAGATACTAATCAAGGATATGGCAATCAATATATCTCAAATAATTTGATAGCAGAAAATTTTTAAACGATTCACTACTTTAGAAATATTTGATGAATGAACTAAGATCAATTTGAAAACAAGAACATAATTTATGCAATAAATAAATTAACAGTAAAAATAAAAGAAAATGTTAGAAAGACTTTATTGGTTTGTGTCGAGGTGTGTCGGTAGCCATTATCTTTGATGGTATTCGCCTCCCTCTATTCTAATGTGGTAGGGTATTTTGGTGACTATCACAATATTCAATGACACAATCTTTTTGAACCCGTGCAATATATGAAGATCCACACAAATGACAATGAATGTGGTTTAAATCCAAAAAATGTAAAATTAAAACAAAGATAAGAAACTTCTTTTTTATAGATCATGAAACTAGAAACAAACACTGTTTAAATAAAATAATAGAGAAAACCGGAAACATTTTGCATAGAACAAAACAAAGAAGAGAGAGAGAGAGAGAGAGAGAGAGAGAGAGAGAGAGAGAGAGAGAGAGAGAGAGAGAGAGAGTTTTTTTTGGTTTGTCTAAAATGTGGGTAGAATTCATTTATTTATACATTTTGATATATGTGCTTTTAGAAGTGTTTGTAAACATATTAGGCACCCTTTTATGCAACCCATCACTTACTGATGTCTGCAAACACAATAGACACCTTTTCATATGAAGAGTCATGAGATTTCAATTCGGCAGATTTTTTACTATCTAAACAGTTCAATCAATCAGAAGTGTTCAAGCCAAAACTTATTATGTTTTATCAATCTAGACTTATTCGATTGATCAAATGGGTTAGAGTTTGAAAATTACATTTTGTTCGATTGATCGAAATTGTCAGACAAAATTAAACTTGTAAATAAATGAAAACAATGAACTATTGCTAAAGATTAAATATTTTGAATCTCTAAGATTCCAATCTAATGGATACAACATTTCGGTTGCCCATATCACTGCCCATTTTACTTACAATTTTATTTTATCAATTAAGAAATTTATCATTAAATTTAAGTGTTCATGATTTTAAAAAATGTATTTTTTCAGAAGCTAGAATTTGTTCGTAAGACACAATAAGTTTGAATTGTTAATATGTCACGATTTTGACATGTGGCAGTTGATGTGGAAACTAAAAACGAATCCATCTATTTCTACTACCACCCTGTCTCACATCGTGATTTTGGTTTAGTAGCCCTTTGTCATATGACAAAATGAGTCATTGTTAAGCTCTGTTAAAAGGAAAAAAAATCAAGAAAATAAAGGGATTTGGCAATGTAAGACAAAACATTCAGATTTAATTACTACTAGCCAGTGAGGGTAGACTGTTATAAAGGAACCACTAAAATCAAAATCCAAGAAACACAACTCATTTGCTCCTAATCGTCACCAAAACAGCTTTGAAATTTAAACTGTAAACATTATAGGCCGTTCTAAAAATGAAAGAGAAGCATATTTAACAACGAGAGAGACAACTTATTAGAACCCTTTTTATTGCCAGAGATTGCCTATTGGTAGATGGAGGTCATCCTTGTCAAATTTTTAACAACATATCGTTAGAATTTCTAACGTCCCATTGAAGAAATGTAAGGTTTCTATGGGGTTGAAGCAAAAGGGTTTGGGTATAGGTAAAATAGTTGGATCATTAAGAAATCAATAATTAGGAAGGAATATGAGTTTGGGATGTCAAAACTCAAAATAGCACAGAAGATTAGATGAGATGAGACAAACTTAGAGAAAGAAAAAAGAAAAAAAAACAGTAGAGATTAGAGATTTGATTTCAACGTTTGCAATCTCTATGAATGGTACAGAAGACAAATAAGGAAGAAAAAAGGGGAAGACAGAACGGGGTGAAGAAGGTTGGAGGGAGGAAGGAGAAGAGGAAAAGAGAGGGGAGGAGACTCGAAAGGTGAGGAGAATAGTCTAAAGCCTAAACCCCTGTAAGAACAGTAACAATAGGTTTTCAACCTAAAGAAATATAAAAATGAGAAAAAATGAAAAAAACAAAAGAAAAACGAAATCTACTATATAAAATCCCATTTATAATAATTACAATGGACGAGTCATTCAAATGAGTTATTCTTGAGACCATTTAAAAAGAAAAAGAAAATAAAAATCAAGAAAGCAAAGGCTATTCATGGGAGGAAATGTGCAATATACAAAGTGAGCCATAAGGTTGATGTGGACAAGACCATTGTACGTGTGTAGGATTGTCCCTATTTATTTTAAAGCTCCAATGGTAGGGCTGCAAACGGGTTGAACTTACGCTGGGCCATGGTGGGCCCAAGGCCAGCCTGCTATTTTAATTGTGGGCATGGGCCCAAATTTTGTTTTATAGCTTTAGGCCCAAACGTGGCCCTAATTATTTTATTGGGCCTCTGACTGAGCCCTGGCCCGACCCATATCTCATTCAAGCTTAGTTTTTGTTTTGTCCTTTACAAGATTAATTTTCCAATTTCCCATGGAGGTGGAAGCCCAATTGCTAATCTAAGCCTTTTCTCTTGTTTTATGTAATATTTAGTAAATAAACAGCTATGATATAATAAATAAGGGTTTTAGATTTCCTTCTAATACATATAATTTCTTGTATGTAATTATTTGAATGGTAAAAGCAAATCTATTAAACTTTAAACAATGTATAATATGATTCCCAATTTCTTGTGTTTTTTCTTTATATATGTATATACGTCTGGCCCACTGGTTGGGTGGTTGAGGTAATCTCGAGTTTGGTCCTAAAAAACGTTTTGGGCTCTTACCTTGGGCCCAGGCCCTATCACGCTAGCCTTGACCCAGGATTTTCGGGTCATCAATTTGCAGGCTGGACAAGTCGAGCTTGTGCCGACCTGGCCTAATTTGCAGGCTTATCAAATGCCATAACATAAATCCCTTGTTAGGTGCTATATTCAAAACTATTGGGCTTTATTGTTCTCCTTTGAGGAGGTCTCTTCTAATAATGTTAAATGGTCTGGCAACAATGTCGCTCACATGATTGCCCAAGGGGGTTTTAATCTATTTAATGCCAAAACTTGGATCTCTTCTCCTCTTCTTTTGTTCGAGAGGTAGAAAATGAAGTCATGGGTCTTAGAGCCTTTGTTCTTTCTTGATTTTTTTTACTTGTTTTCCTTACAAAAAAGAAAAAGAAGCGTCCTATCTTGATAAAATCCTCCAAAAGTTTCATGAGTCATCGGGTCAAGTGGTCAATTTTGACAAGTCTAGCATGACTTTCTATAATAAATCCACGGAAAGGACAAGACACAACGTGTGCTCAATATTAAGCTATCCGAGACAGTGTTTATAAACTTGCTTGTAAATCAGAGAACTTGGCCGAGTTATTTGACTCGTAAGAGTTTCTAGTTAACCAGGTGCAAACACTCAGATGATGTCAGCAATCTAGTCACTAGGTAACCCACCCGATTTTTTTTAGTAACTCGGACGAGTTTTAATAAACTCGGCCGAATAACTCGTTAATACAACCACAATATCCTTTTGACACTGAAAAAAAAAAAAAGATAAAGAGAGACAATGGAAGGCAAGAAATTCAAAAGAGAGAAGAAGACATCGATGAATGCATATCTAAGTTATGTAAGCCATTTCACGACTTATTCAGTGGCCCTATCGGTAACTAATTCTGGCACAGTAAGACACATGATATTCTTTGAACTAACACTGCTGATGTTGGCCGGATATGACGGGGTTCAAATCGACTTGAAGATCATTGCATCCTTTTAACGATTGTTCCATTTCAAAGAGTTTGAGCTCTATCGCATAGAGGAAGAAAAAGGGTGTAAGATGTTTCAGATTTGAATAGTGCTTTTTTCCCATCTTTTCACTTTAGTTCATCAGAAAACAATGCCTTGGGAAGTGGATATAACGATGGGAAAGAGGCAAAAAATAAATTAATAAAAAGGAAATATAAAGTCATAGGAGTAGATTAGGGGAATAGAGAATGATTTTTTATTTTTTAAAGAAGGGAATCGAGAATGATATGATGGGATAAAGATGATAGAATAATATAAAAAATTGTTGAAATTAGAGTAGGTTTTGGAATTTAGGAAGACGCTTAAATAGGTTTCTTTTTGTAAGTGGAACGCTTGGTACTTGATAGTATTATTTTTATAAAGCATTTTTAAAAATAATAATATAATATTATAACTGACCAGCTGGTAACCAAACGTGAGTTCCCTGTTAACTTGGGTCGGCAGAGTACCGAGTCACCAAACTGATCCGAGTTTTTAAACACTGATCCGAGGGTAAACTCTCTAGATAAGTATCAGCGGTTTAGATCATGTCCTGTCTGCTTATGTCCTGTTAGGACCTGTGCACAACCTAAGTGCACGGTTTGGCATAAAAAGATATGCACAACCATTTTTTTATGCCAAACCATACACTTTGGTCGTGTACAGGTCCTAATAGGAGATAAGCAGACATGACAGGATCCTAAGCCAAGTATTTGGTCTTCCTCCCAATCGTGGCCACTCTCTTTTTGGATACCTAGGTTTGCATTTGGTAACACCCATATGATTTAGCTATAGAATCCTAATTTTGGATTTTGTCAATAATGCATTCTCTAGAATCAATTGTAGAATCAAAAGGGTGTTTGGCACGATAGAACAAAAAAAAGAATCAAATAGTCGACATTTTGCAGCTCCCCAAAAGTGACCCTAAAATAGATTTTTTGGGTGGAATCTGTGAAGTGATTCTAGCATTATCAAATGCCTTGTTGGCTCTTTCAAATTCTTTGGTGCTGAATCCAGGAATTAATCTTTTAGAGTGTTACCAAATGCAGCTTAGATAACCCTATTCCTAAAAATGTCTTGAGGGTTGGAAAAAACAAGTCCCCTCGACAGCTTGAAAGGAGACTGTATTGAAGTCGGTTGAAATCTATTTATTTTCCCAATATTCATTTTCTTAGAGCAAATCCTTAGACATGAAGTTCATTAGTGTTGGAAAAGTCTTGCATGGAAGGGACTTGATTTTTAAAGAAATGCATTGGGAAATAGGAGAAGGTCGGCAGGTCCCCATTTGAGAAAACCCATGGATCCCCTCCCTGTCTTCCTTTATGTAAAGACTCTTATAGACTAAGAGGGTGTTCGGTTCAGCTTGTTTCAGACATCATTGATCACGCAAATTTCTCTTGGCAACTTGGCTCTGTAGATCCTTTCCTGTCTGATGTTGAGAAGACAACAATTCGTTGGATTCCTCCAAGCCTCCAGGTTACTAAGGACGTTCCTATATGGCATTTTGATCTGAAAGGAAAACTCTCAGTCAAGTCAGCCTATTGTTTGGCTGCTTCATTGGTGTCCGATGAGAGTGTTCATGAGCCAATGAGTCCGTCTCTGTGGAAATTGATATGGCACTTACAGGCCGCATAAAGTGAGACGTTTGTTTGGTGTGCATGTAAGAACATTCTCCCAATTGTTCTAAATCTTGGCCATTGGCTACCAGGGATTGAATCAAAGAGAACATTCTCCCAATTGTTCTAAATCTTGGCCATTGGCTACCAGGGATTGAATCAAAGAATCAACTTCCCTTGTTAACTTCGTTGTCCGGTGGCTTTAACGTCTTGGGGAGCCTTAATGGTGATAGTAGGATATATGGTGACAGCCTCCCCCTCTCGGTTGAATCAAAGTCGACGTGGATGCTGCGTGTTGTGCTCAGTCAGGCGCCATATCAAGTGCACCACACTCTTGATGTGACCACTCAGCAGGGGGAATCAAAAACCTCCAAAAAGTGAATTGATTCCACTCCCGAGTGGTCTCATCAGGGGTGTGGTACACTTGATATCATTTCTTTAGTAGGCACATCAGCACTAACAAGTGATTTGCACCTCTCCCAAAAAGTGTAAATCACTTTTTCGACACTGATGTGTCCACC
>JAOXJP010092278.1:0-14640 GCA_025762735.1 Platanus orientalis | reverse complement strand
AAACAGAGCGGAATGGCGGAATAGGATTCGTGTAGCCGACCCCAAATAGTTGGGATAAGGTTGTTTGTTGTTGTTGTTAGGCCCTAAAGAGCCCCATGCAATAGAGAGGCCCAATATAACCTTTCATGATTTCCAAGAACACCACATCTCCATTGAAATATAAAAGGCAGCAACTCCTCTGGCATTATCCACATACATTGCAAACTAGATAAAATGTGGTTCCATATTTCTTTTTTTCTTTTTCTTTTTTTTGGATAATTTAGTTCTATACTTCTTTTGCAAATATACAATGAAGAAATAAATGTTGCATAGATTTAGGAAAAGGGTTGTAGCCCTAGTCTTATTTCCCTCCCAATCAGTTGTAGTTATTAGGTTTCTTCTCTTCCCCCCTATCTTCTTCTTGCTTCTCATACCTCCTCCTTCTTTCTCTCTTCTTCTTCTCCATTCCTTCTTTTATTCCTATTCTTCACTTGGTGCCACCATTAATACCCACTCGTCAGGGTTGGAACATCAAAGTTGCATATACAAGCTGTTGCAATCCCTAAAATCTGCAAAGTATATTAATTTGTGTATCTCGTAACACACTAAGGTTTTGGGAGAGTTGGTTAATTAAATCTAACATGGGATTAAAGCAGCTTTTGGTTGAGATTTCAAATCCTGGTGGAAGTATTGTCCCGGATTTAGTGTTGTGTGCGCGTGTACGCATTGAGTCGACTCATGCCTAGCTCACAAGTGTGTTCCCAGGAAAGAACGGTATTCCTCTTGGGGGGGAGTTGAAGTATATTAATTTTTGTATCTCCTAACACCTTAAGGTTTTGGGAGAGTTGGTTAATTAACTCTAACACTACATACAACTGAGTCTTCCATGTTATACTTTCTCCATAAATCATCCCCTCATAAAGTAATTTTTTTTGTGCTTTTATTTTAGGGTTTTCTCTCCCTATCTGTTGACAACCTAACTCTCTCAATTCTTCGTAAATCTCCTATTTTTTTTCTGGTTTCTTGATGAACTACTAATGTAGGATATTGTGGAAATCAAGATTCTTACATTTGTTTAATTATCACAAGCCAAAAAGAGAGGTTCTTGAATAATAAAGAATGCTAGAAATTAAGAAAAGTAATCAAGAAACATTAATCTATAAAGAATTTAATCAAGAAAAGAAGGGGATTAATTCAAGAATGAAAGTATGATCAAATAGAAGCAAAAATTAAAGAAAGATGGAGGAAAGAATGAAAGAAATTAGAGGAATTTCAAAATCTGTACAAAATCAAGAAACTCGGCAGCCACCCTCACTTATTTATGTAATAGTTTATGTTTTTTATAATAAAAAATAAAAGAAAATAGGTTCTAGGTGTATGGTTGAAAAGGTTTGGGTTTAGGGTTCAAAAATGGGTAAAACTTAAAGAAACCTTAGAAATTAGGGTGGGAAATTGGGGTTTTTGGTGTGAATAAGTGTCTTAAGATAGTGGATGAATAAACCTACAGGGAATTAGGTTTCTATGAAGAGATGAGAGAGTAATTAGCGAAAAGGTACTTACTTAAAAATTTTCCTATGCACATAAAAGTGTATAAAGCAAAAGAAGTTTAATAGAAAAAGGTTGGAGAAAGATAAAGATGATGTATGGGAACAAGAAGGTATATAAAGAAGGTAGAAAGGATGATTCTAAAGAAAAAAATGTCCACTTTCTACATAAATTTTAAAACAAGAAGAAAAATGAAGAAGATGTGAAGATGATGGATAGTAGAGAAGGTAGAGAAGAAGAAATCAACAAAGAGAAAGAACTCACCTACACCGTGAGAGTTAGCTAAACCGTGAATTCATTAATTTTTGTAAACTGAAGTACAATGAGGTCTTTAGGATCTATTTTTAATAAAATAAATAAATAAATAACGAAATTAGCCCAAAATTAGACCAAAATACCCCCCCTTGTACGATCAACCTAAAAAACCCAAAGAAATTCTAAAAAAACTTTAAATTTCCTAAAAATAGTCCTAAGCTATTCTAAATTAATCTTAAACCCTCCTCATGGCTCATATGACCTAATTACATCAATCTCATTACTTAAAACCTTGGTTCAAAATCTTGTGTGAGACTGGCTATTTCATGCGAAATGTACAAGTATCACGCAGTGGGAAGATGAAATGGCATATGAACTCAATATCTCCCCAAAATTACCACGTATCGTGAGACGTATTGCGCACCTCACACATGTCTCATGATACGTGGTAATTTTGGGGCATTTTTGGCTTAAAATTGAGGGAGACGATATAGGGGGTATCGCGTCTTGCAGCGAAAACACCCCCCCCGTATCGCCAAGCTCAAAATTTGACCATAACTCCATTTTTTTGCTGATTCTTGCTAGATTTAACTTCCATAAGCCAAATCCAAGACTCCACTTGAGTCCATTTCGTTTGAGAAGTTATATTTGAACTGGAAACCCCAGGATCGAACCCGAAACCCCAAATCTCATCAAAAACTTTGGTAATCTCTCTATTTCTTCTTTAATCCTTGTAGATTTTTTATATGTTATATATTTGTGATAAATCTATACATTCATAGAAAAACATTATATGAAATGAGCATTGTTTGGTCTAATTTTTTATATGACATACTACATCCCATTTTGCACATAATATATCAATTTGGTAGATTTATGAAAATAAAATATTTTTTGAATTTATTTAATAATTAAAAAAATAAAAATTCTGAAAAATGCCAAAAATTAAGAAAAAATTCAAAAAGCATATTTGAACATATTAAAACATACAAAGTATGTTTATCTTAATTGTACTATTTTTTTATTTTTTTACAAAAAATTAATAAAAAAAGTTAAAAATTATATAAAAAAAAAAAAACAGAAATTACATCAAACATGTACTATGTAGTCATGTATAAGTGTAGAATATTTGGAATTCTATGTCCTATTTAGCTACATATGTTACACTTATACACTTATATTGCATATTTATATATATATATATATATATATATATATATATATATTTTATCAGCAGAATTTCGAATATGCCTCGCCAGTCACGCAGTATCCCAAAGGAGGAGGATATTGGGTGACAGCATTAGACTATGTTTAGTGGGGATAGAAGAAAAACAAAATATAACTATTGTGGGAAAGAGATGCATGATGGTGGGATTACTTGACTGAAACAACATCTAGCCAGTGGGCAACATAGAGAGATATTCAAATGTGAGAAAGTTTCAACCTAAATTAAGAGACAAATGAAGGATCACTTGGTAGAAAAAAAGGCAGGTAAAAAAGAAAGATTGACAGGGATGTAGCATTGAGAGAAGTCACACAGGGATATGTAGATGTGGCTACTGATGATGATGATGGAATGCAATATCCATCTGATTATGAGACAAAGGTGCAAAAGAAACAGTATAGGCTTGCAGTGAGGGCAAGCTTGGTAGATCAGCATGAGAGAGAGTAGCTTCGACGTATGCACTCTTCTAGGCCTGCTTTTGAGCCTCCTTCTGCGTATGAAGGAGGAACAATGGTAGTAGGAAACTTAGTAGGGATGCTAGTGCCGATGCTAGTGGTAGCGACAGTAGTAGGTGGTGGTGGCAATGGCACTAATGGGAGTTGTAGGATCAGTCGAGTTGCTAGTATAAGGGATCATCCTACCACTATTCCCATTGATCCTGATATGTGCCCCTCCCAAAAACACAAGCAAATAAGGCTAAAAGAAATGCAAGGGAATATGAGACAAAAGGTGGGCCAAGCATATTCAAAATTCTCATTCTTTCATGAAATTGCAGCCAACACAACTACAAGGCCTCTCCTTTAGAATTTTATAGATGAAGTAGCGAAGGCAGGGTCGGGTGTGAAGGCACCCACTGCATATGAAGTGATGGAGAAGTATCTGGACCATGAGAAGAAACTCCTTAATGATTATATAGGTGGATTGAAGAAACTCCTTGATGATTATGTGAGAATAAACTCTTTGATGATTATCCCAACAGACAGGCAGATGCTCTTGCAAAGGTAACCACAATTACCATTGGTACTATTTTATTTTCTTCCACTATACAATTTAGTTTACTGACTTTTTGAGCCTTTTAATTTCAAATAAAGTACTTTAGGGATCCAATTGGGTCTTTTGTGCGAGGTGTTGCATAGGTAGGGATGCAAATAAGTTGGATTCAATGCGGATAGTAGTACATCCGAATTTTGGCTCATTTATTTTCCATGTATATTCGAATTCGATTATTATCCAAGCAGATATTTGAAAGCATGTTTGAATTCGTATTTGTTAAGTTTATCAGATATCGGATAATAATGAAATATATCCATTATTATAAACGGATATCGGATATAATCGAATATTCGATTAACAGATATCCGGATATAAAAATTTAAAAAAAAAATTATATTGTAGAGATAAGGTTTAGTGTAGACCGTTGGATTCATTTTGATCCAATGGTCTACACTCATTCTCTATATATATTTATATATGTTAAAAATATTATATATATATATATATATATGTACATATATATATATATATATGTACATATATATATATATATTTATTTATTTATTATATTAGTTGGATATCGAACACGGATAATTAACCGAATATTTAATTGGATTCGGATATTATCTGTGACAGATATGTGTATATTCGTAATTTGTTCATTTATAATCGGATATTTTTTAATCGAAACGAATACATGTATATCCGCATTTGCTTTAAACGAATACAAAAATGAACCAAAGTCAGATAATAATCAGATACTTGTATCCCCAGCATAGGCAGGACGAAAGACGACAGTTGCTGGTAATTTTATGTCATTTTTTATGTAAATTTAATAAAATTTACAGCCAACAATTACTCATACACATTCTTTCTTTTTTCTTTTTTTTTAGTTAAGTGATGGGTGTTGCATGGGTCACAAGCACCCAACCTAAAGAGGATTGTCATTCGCATCTTATCACAAACCGCATCTTCCTCCAACTGTGAGAAGAACTGGAACACATTCAACATCATCCACTTTAAAAGACAAAATAGAATTGGACATGAGAAGCTTCAAAAACTTGTGTTCGTCCATTACAACTTGTACTTGAAAATGAAGCAAGTAGAAAAAGATCAAAATATCGAAGAGTACACCAACCATATCAATCTTCTAGAGATTTTCTATGACGAGGGAGATGAAGACCCACTATACGAGTGGGTAAAGAGGGCAGAGAGCCAGTATTAGACGAGGCAAGTGGACGACTAAGCTCTTATATAGCAAGTCAAATGACAGTACGTGTAGATGAATTTATGCAAACACAATAACAGAACCAGTCACAGGCCCAGCCGAACCCCCAAGTTGCGGGCGAATTAGTTGATGATGAGTATATGAGTATTCCTAACTCATCAGATAGTGGTTATGGTGATGGTGATGATGATGGAGAAGGAGATGGTGATGATAACGAAGATGGAGGAGGTGATGGAGAAGGTGATAATGATGATGAGGAGGAGGAGGAGGATAGTAATGATGATGGAGGGGATGGTGGCGGTATTGGTATGACACAAAGTCCATATGGTGGCGGTGGAACAAGTTAGAGACCCCTTACCCCATTCACAGGAGATGATACATTTGATCATGCCACTCAGGATACACATCATGATTCACGTGTACCTCATTTTCTATCTTATTATGAGAAAATAGGTGAGAATCAAGGGTGGAGGTCCGGGAAGACTATGAGACATTAGGAGGGGGAGAGTAGTTCTTCCCATCACACAGCTAATACGTTTAGCATGAACCTCAGTGGGGCTTCTTCTTTTTGGCAGCACCCTCACCCTCAATTTTCTCAATATCCTCAATCTACTAGTAGTAGTAGTACACAGAGTTAAGAGGGATCGTGGATTGATTCTATATTTGCCTTTGAATTTGCTCGACAACAGCAGCAACAGTACATAAACTACAGATTCCCACCTATAGCTGGTAGGCCCAATTCCGTTACCGCATCCACATCATCATCATATAATCAGGAGGGTCAGGCCCCTCAACCTCGTTGGAACAATCGAGGCTCTTTTATTACAATTTCTCATCATCAGTATGTAATGTCCGGATTTTCACAATATGGGATGCTCCCGAGAGTAATTGATATCATATACGAGAGATACATTTGTGACTCTCGGGCATGGCATAGTCCATCTATCGCATGGCAGGATAATTATCATTTAATAGAAGAGCGGTGTCAATATCAACAGTAGCCGCAACAACAATATCTACCACATTGTGACAAGGATAGTCATGATGATTATCACCCACCCTGGAACTCTATGTAGTATTGATGAAGATTAAGTTGGTTGGAACTTGGAAGCAGTCTTAAGCCTTGGCAATGGTATTATTCTCTATCTTACTATATTATATTTCTCTAGTTTCACTGTTATAGTTTACTTTTATAATACTTTGCATTATCAATGAATGAGAATGACATTATTGTTTTAGTTATACATTTGTATCATTGATTATGTTTCATGGATGCAGATTTATAGCTTTACTTTGCAATGTGTAGTGTTATTTACTTATTTATCAACCTCCTAACACTTAAATTCTATAACGAGTGTCACGAGGGTACCAATTCCCAACTATTGATACCCAAGTGTGTAATGAAGTATAATGGTTTATAAGTATTTAATGATGTTTATTATAACATTTACTAAAATTTCATTCAAAACTTCCAAGGCTTTTACATAGTGTTTCCATAGGCGACAATGTATGTTATAAGGGTGATGGTTTTCCCAACAATCATAGATGATTGTCTTCTATATTTAATGATTCATAAGTGTGAATTAATGATTATTTTATCAAATCCTGAAGTTTCAAATCAAAATTGCTTTATTTGATTAGTTTTTCCCCTGTTACTCACCGTTTCTCGGTTTCGTACACTATCTCTTTGCGATAAGCTAAGAGATACGAGACGTCTCTGTCTCTTGAAGCTACAATACGAGTCATGATAACGAGATTTTACACTTTGCCCTTGACCACCTTCAAAGTAGGGGTTGGAATTTGGCAAATAGATGTGTTATATGCCTAAGAGAGGAGGATTCAGTGGATCATCTTTTTGTTCATTGTGCTTTGGTGCATGCGGTTTGGAGCTTCTTCATTTCCCATCTTAATATCTATTGGTCTTTTCCTTCTCACTTCTGTGAATTAATTTCTGGTTGGTGGATCGGGGATTTGGATGGGTTACTATCAATCATTTGGTCTTATCTTCCAAGGGTAATTTGCTGGGGAATGTGGAAGGAAAGGAACTCTAGGATTTTTGAGGACAAGTCGAGGGGCTACGACGAGATTCTCTTATATATTCATAATACTTTATTGGATTGGATCTCTATTAGGAGTGATGTTGAGGAAAGAGATTGGGATTCCATTTGGTGTGATAAGCTGTATTGTTGGGGTTATGGTGGGGTTTTTCTTTCTCTTTTGTTGTTTGGTTCTTCACCTTCTTGGTGAGGGTCCTCTTGTGTCTCCCTCTTGTTCCCTTTCCGAGTTTTTAAATAAAATTCTACCCCATATCTCTAAAAAAAAAAAAAAAAAATTATTCTATCTCTATCATCCTTCATGCATTCTTATGATTTTGTTTGCTTTGAGTGGGGTTGGGAAACAGCTAACAGATTTGTCTGTTTTGCTTTCCATTTTCTTTTTCTTTTTGCTATTATTTGGTATGACCTTTGATGGGTGTCTGTTATTTTTGTGGTATTATTACTAATGATTATTATTATCATTTTTGGGATGCAGGGCCTCGGATTACCCAAGGGGATATGATGGTGCATGCCTTCAAATGAGATTATCATATAGTCCAGCTGCTCACTTGTTTCTTTTTCTTGTTCAATGGACTGATTGTCACCTTGCAGGTGCCCTTGGATTGCTTAGAATCCTTATTTACAAGGTTAAGTTTTTTCTATGATACACCATACATAATATTGTTCTTAGTTTTCAGGTACATTTACATAATTAGTTTTCCTCTCCCTGTTTGGCATTTATATTAGATCAATGTTTTTTTCTTTTTTTCATTTTGGTGGTGAAGGGAGCTCTTTCTAATAGTATTGTCAGCTGTTGCAGGTTTATGTGGATGGCAAGACAACTATGTCTATTCATGAAAGAAAAGCTACTATTAGAGAATTTTATGGTGTGTAGGATTCTGAAGATATGATTTTATTCTCTATTTATGTGGAAGTTTGTTACCTTTTTTGTATTTATGTTTTAACTTATTTCTTTCCTTTTTTATTTCTTTTAAAATAATTGTTCTCATCTAATGTTATCGGTTCTGTACATACATAAAAATTTGGTTCATTCATGGGCAGCTGTAATATTTCCCTCTTTATTGCAACTTCAAAGAGAAATCACTGATCTGGAAGATCGGAAACAGAGAGAGGTTTGTGCAGCTAAATACAAGAAGGATGGGATGGACAAGGGAAAAATCTCTGAGCTTGATATAGAAAGAGAAGAGGAGTGTGGGATTTGCATGGAGATGAACAGTAAGGTTGTCTTGCCCAATTGCAACCACACGTTGTGCATGAAGTGCTATCATGATTGGTAGGCACCTTTCTATGTTCATTTGTTATTATTATTATTTGTTTAAACTATATTCTTTTTCACTTTCTTTAACTTAAGATAAAGGTAAATCCATCTTGCCCTTCTTGGTCCTTAATCGATTATTTGTTGGCTTCAATTCTTCTCTGAAATTTCTTTTGTATTTGTGTATGCATATGCATGTGGTTTTTTTTTTTATCTTATTTTTTAACCATTGGGGTGGGGGTGGAGAGAGGGGGACTGTGTGGGAATGAACGTGCTATTCATGGTTGTGGTGAATTGATTTATCCAAGTCAGAGATCTAGTGCATTATTGTTGTGGTACACATGGTATATGTGCTGGGGGATTGGACCTACCAGCTAGGGTGCCATCAGGTGACTGATAACCAATTCTTCCTATTGCATTCTTTTGAATTTTATAAAAAAATATGGCAAGGGATCCAGTGGGAAGTCTGTAGATCGATTGTTGTTCTCTAATAAGATTGGGTTTTGGAGTAGGATGTCTCGTAGGTGGGTTCTACACCTTGCATAGGTGCTACACTCAACATCATTGGGCCATTGGTAGACCATTCTTCAGGTCTGCAGGATGGGTACTAGAGTTATCATATCTTTGTTGGTTGGGGACTTGGAGTTTCTTTTTGAAAAACCAAGTAGGATAGGATCTCATGATGTTCTGTTTCTTGGATGCTTCAGGTGTGCACGATCTCTGTCTTGCCCCTTCTGCCGGGATAGCCTCAAAAGAGTGAACTCAGGTGATCTTTGGATCTACATTGACAACCATGAGATTGTTGACCTGTCCACAATATTCAAGGAGAACTTAAATAGGCTGTTCATGTACATACATAAGCTGCCTCTAATCGTTCCAGATCCCATGTTTGGGACCTATGATTTTCATGTCAGGTGATGATTTCTGTTAACACTGGAAACAATTTGTACATAGGAGCCTGGTTGTATATAGATCTCTCTCTCTCACTCTCACTGTAAATTTTGGTTGTCTAATGTTTTAATAGGATTCAACATCATATCCTGATTTATGAATCATTTATATAAAATATAGACTTAATATCAGATTTGCTTCTTCGTTTTTCATATAATCTGGAATGCTTATTCTGTGTGGGTGTGCACATGCAGGATGATGGTCTGTGCAGCTTATTATAAGCTATGTTGCAATTATGTTATTTTTATTTTTATTTTTATTTTCTGCAAAGAAAAAAAGGTTGAAAACACATGGTATCTTGAGTAAATCCAATCTATTTTTTTTCTTCATATATATGAGTTCTGAAATATTGAAATTCATTATATGCTATTCTGGCTCATATTGAGGTTTCTGCTGCTTCTGTTAAAGCCACTGGTATAACTCTTTCTTGTGTGAAATTACAAGTTATTGGGTGGGTAGAATCTTGAACCACTTTCCAAGTGATTCTTTCAGTGGAGTACGTAGGTCATAATAACTGTCTTGTGTAGTGTGGTACAACTTCTTGGCAAGGTGATGCAGGAACTATCAAGAAGAAAGAAAAAGACAGCAATTGAATAAACCTACTAGTCATGGGATTAAAGTTGGGAAGTAATAACTGAATAAAATAATTAAAGATAACAAAGAAAAGTGAAAAGCAGAATTTTTATTTT
The DNA here is from genome assembly GCA_025762735.1 of Platanus orientalis. Lineage (NCBI taxonomy): Eukaryota > Viridiplantae > Streptophyta > Magnoliopsida > Proteales > Platanaceae > Platanus > Platanus orientalis. The sequence continues at coordinate 4,463 of JAOXJP010092278.1, read as the reverse complement.
TAACAAATCAGCAACTATAACTTTAGCCGTAGGTTGTTTAAGACCGTAAACTGTCTGGATTCTATATAGAAGTAGGGGAAGGTTTGAAAATATTAGAGAGTCAGCTATTAGGATTTAAACAGGACTTTAAATAAGCAAATCAGCTACAAGCATTGCAACTACGGAGTGTTTGAAAATATTAGGGAGGTCGGCTATAAGGATTTAAACAGGTTTTAAATAGAAAATCAGCTACAAGCATTGCGACAATGGAGTATTATATGTTAATATAGCCTTAAAACTAATCAAAACTCTGATAACAAGGGAAAGTGTTGGAGTAAGAGCTTTAAAGTAAGCGGTTATTGAGTTTAAGCAAAATTTCTCAATATGAAATAGTAAATTAAGATAGAATTGAGGAATAGAGAAGCTTAGTGAGTAATAAGTAAATGAGAAATAGAGAAGAAAAGAAAAAGATAAACCCAATGGAATCAGCACCAATGCAACTCTAGGAATCAGCATCTAGAGGCTTTTGAAGGTTTCAACAACTTCAAGAAAAAGAGATATGGAGTCAGCACCAAATCGTTATGCCAAGCATCAACTGTCTTCATTCTGTTGTTAAATCAATTACAGGCCTTTATGTGGGTATCCACATGACCATCCTATTATTTAACTTCTATAGCAACTCAAACTGAAGTTCAACTGAACTCTGATTTGACTTTGGACCCTTCAACTAATATTAGGACTGCTTATTTAGAATAATAATCTCTCCTAAGATTTTTTTTTTTAATGAGAAAAAGAACTTTATCAAGAACTAAAAAGAAAAAAACAAGCTACAAGGCAGGAGACAAGCTGTCCCCAACTGAAACAGGACAACTCCAAGTCCAAAACAAAACCAGCCCCAATCCCAACCCCCCTCACTACCCGATCTCAATTACATTGTTCAAATCCTTGACGAGAGTCCCCCACTAAGCTTATTGACTGAAATTTATCCCAGAACAAAATTGATGCAGGATATTACAAGTTCTGATACCAAGTGATCTAGGGCAGCCTAGTGGCTGTTATATCTCGCTGATATGGGCCAATAGAAGTTGCAGAAGCAAGGGAAGAATTAAAGTAACCAAGCTCTGAATTTAAAACACCCAAATAATCTTAAATTTGAGGGGAAAAGTGAGGAAATCAAAATACAGAATTGAGGGAAGGATTAGACAAGAAAAAGAGGGAAAGAACTAGAAAATAAGGGGACTGTCTGGAAAATCTGGGCAGATTGCTCAATGATTAGTGTATGGAGTTCAATCTTTGAATTATCTTTGGTTTCATTATTTAAGTGTCACAAGAACAGTTTTGATTGATCTTTCAATAGCACGAGGTAACACAGCTTTGATTGATTTGATTTTAGTAGATTAAGCTCTTGAACTCTTTTATTTTGTGATGTTCAGGTTCCAGTGTCTATTGGTCTTATAGATTTTTATCTTCGAATCTTTATGGCAAGTTTCCAGCCAAAAGGAAACTTCCCAAATGTTGGTTTAAAAACGTGTGGGTGTTCTCTCCTTAGGCCCCGTAAGACTAAAACTCTTTAAATATCTCCATATATGAGTGGTTTTGGGGGTTAACAGTTCTTTAGTCTATTCTTCTCCAGGGTTCTCTTTGAAAGGTTCTTCAAATTGAGAAAACATGATTTTTCCGGGTTTTGAGAAAAGGTGAGAAGAGGGGGTTTAATACCAGTTGAAAGAAGTTAAAATGGTGTAACATGGTTAAGGGTTTGCGTTCTTGGGTGAGAGCTTAAACAAGAGAGCTTTCTACATCTTTTACTTTTCTCATATAGTGAAGAACAGATTTCCCCATGGATATAGGCATCTTGGTTCGACCACGTAAAAGTCATTGTCTTGTGTGTGCTTGTTGATTTCTGTTCTGTTTTCGTATTCTTTATTGTATAGATCGTGGGTTATTTAGGCCTGTATATCATCACGTGAAATATCAGGGCTATTTCTACTGTGCCAACACTTCAGGTTGGGCAAGTTAATCAGAAGGCTGGTGTACTGGCTTGCATGGTGAAACTGATCAGATTTCTGTGATCAATTTGAAAGGCAGCAGTAGTGCTTCCAAGGAGAGATTTGGGTACCGACTACATCTAGCTCACTTTTGTGTTAATATATTCTCTCTGGATTTGCAAATTCTGCAAGTAATATGATTGATGGTTTTTGTGCTGGTCCCAAGCCTGGATAAAGGAGGAGGGTTGCCTTAGGTTGATAGCTTGGCATAAAACCCTATCCAAACCAATTAGACATGAATTCTGTAAAATTGTTATCTCGACAAAGGGTGGCATATATGCCTTGGAGTGGGATGGAGGAGCATGATTCGTATAGTTGACCTATGGGTGGTTTCACACTGCTGATCCCAATCCCTAAAAAAAGGAGAAGGGTTGTGTTAGGTTGAAAACTGGCATAAAGCCCTACTAAAACCAATTAAACATGAATAAAATTCGTTGTCTAAACCTTATATTAGGGTTCCAGATATGCCGTGGAGTGGGATGGCGGAAAAGGATGTGTATCCGAACCCAGTTGAGATAAGCCATTGATTTTGTTTACCCATTAATTGCCTAGGTGATAGAGTTCGGGAATAATTTTCCCTTGGGCACTGGAGCTGATTCATGCTAACCTCTTTAAATAATCAAACAAATTCTTACTTAAGGGATAATTAATGATTGCGAACTTTCTCTCAAATCACTTACTGTATTCAATATCTCATTAGGGCTTGGACCAGGCCTAGAGGCTCGAGGATTCGACCCTGGGCTTTGGGTATTTTGAGAGTAGTGAATATGGATCTGCCTCAATCCAAGATATCCTTTATGCTTTTTTTCTTTTTCTTTTTTTATAGGGTAGGGGCCACTCGGGGCCCATTTGACTGTCGTATCATGCGGAACCCTCACTGTGGAGGGAGAGGCAGACGACATTACACACTGCAGAATTGCTGTTAAGGGATCCAACTAGGGCTGGGCATGGGCTGGGTTTGGGTCGGGCCAAGCCTGCTACAGTACACTTTAGGCTCAGGCCCAAGCCCGCTACAGTACACTTTAGGCTCAGGCCCAAGCCCGCTACAGTACACTTTAGGATCGGGCCAGGCTCGGCCTGACGGTTAAGGTACACTCGGTCTATTCCATCAAGTTCTCGCTGTATGATAAGCTTTCGTCTTTTGGCTTTTAAGTCATAACTAACGGCCAACATGACACCTCATTTTAGAAGACAAAGATGCATGTCACGCGGTGTGTGTAACACACTCTCGTTTTAGCAATTGACAATTAAGTAATGTGACGATGGATTCCAATAAATAATCTCCACTTGGAAGTATATATATATATATATATAAAGTTCGGGCTTGTTCTCAGACTGGGCCAAGGTAAGCCCAAGCCCCGCCCTTAAAAGAAGTTGGGCCTGGTCATGGGCCTTAGCCTTGTTGGGCTTAGCACGAGTCAGGCTTTTTTTTGGGTTGGGCCGGGCTCAGGCTGACCTGGGCCCATGCTCACCCCTAGATTCAATGCTTAAGTTCTCCTTTTTGGGATCGGCAGCCACCCGAGCACATGTATGTGTAAGGATATGAATAGAATGCATATTAGCTTGGTTGGTTTGAGTGTTGAGTTTAACTTAAAGGTTGTCAGTCTATAACCTGCATGGGCTTATTGACTAAATCCTCGGGACATGTGGACTCCCTGCACCGGGAAAATCAGGTTTTTTTTATTTATACTTTTTACGCCCAGGCAAGTGGCCCCAAATTATATGTATTTATGTCGTGACAATGGGTTTCTTTTAGATGTATCTGTAATCAGTAATGTTGAAGAGGATTCACACACTGCAGGACATGTAGTAGCATAGGTGGCAATACAAAATTGTTCCATGTCTTTGCTACATCACCCTCTCATCATGTGGCAAGGTTCAGTCTAATTGATTGGCAAAGTAAAGGACCTTCTTTTCCATGTTTATCTGTTTTAAAATAAATAAAACATAAATAAACACGTGGAACAGTTCAAAATAGGGCATAGGGTTGAGGTATTGTATTTGTCGTCCATTTAAAAGGTTGCTTATGGAGTGGACGGTTCATACCAATGTTTTCAAAAGCTATAGATGTGACAGGATGATAGGCAAGACTTTGAGGGCAGGAGAGGAACCTGTGTGGTTTATGTTTATTAAAACTATTAAAACTTAGCATGTGCAATGGGAGGTTTTCTTTTTCATATTATAGAAACTCAAAGGAGGATGAGAACCGAAAATTGATCTAAGATATGTGTTAATTCAAAGGAAAATGGAGGATTTTATAGTGCTAGCTTGTTAATTCGCTAAATGTTGGTGTCATACCAGGGACCTGGGTTCAAAACCTGTTTTCACCTACTAATAAATTAATCACTAACATATATATATATATATATATATATATATATATATATAAATTATTTTATAATATAGTTGTTATATAACAAAAAAATAAAATAAAATGGG
>JAOXJP010092257.1:0-14640 GCA_025762735.1 Platanus orientalis | reverse complement strand
ATTAGATCGATATAACGTATTTTCAGGATTCATGTTTATTGGTTTGAGTAGTTTATTAAGGCTGGCTCTCAACCTGACGCCACCCTCCTCCTTTATCCGGGCTTGGGATTGGCAATGCTTGAAGATACAAACATTGGCGGAGTTTTCATGGAAATAAGCCCAGAAAAAAAAAAAAAAACAGTGATTGAAAGACAATGTTAGATCAACGGCAGAAGAGGGCAGTATGAACAATGGGGAGGAAGAGGGATGAAGAATAATATTCAACTTTGGTTCAGATGGAGGAAGATAAAACACGTTAAAAGATTAAAATACCCTTATCATTGTTTTAGAAAACAATTATAAGCAGGGATTATTTAAGTCCAAAGCAAAATGGGCATATTGTTATCGTGCCCAATTGTGAGGGCGTGTTAGCATTCCTCTTTATTTACCAGTTTTCTAAACTTGGATTGGATTGGCTGATTGGACCAGCTAACCCAGGAAAATGGTTTTAGTTGATGCCAAACATGGATTTATACATAGAACCGGATTGACTGTTGAATTGACTGGTTCAACCGTTAGAATTAAATATCCTGGCGTGTTGGACCACTGAACCAAGCCTAGGAACAAATGAAATTAAGTTCTCCACTGGGTTGACCTAGAAAAACATTGGTCAGTATGCATGAAATTTTGGGCTATGACCTATGGATTTTCAAAGTATGAATATCTTGATTATAGGTGGTTTATGTATCTAGGAGTCATTTTTGGGTAATCTTGGTGGTCACTAGTCAGGCTAATAGGTGCAGATCTTGATTTATGAGTCTCTCATGGAGTTGTTTTCGTGAGTGCTAATGCATGTTTCAAGTTCAGGCATTAATGTTGTTGCTTTTCTGAAGTGAATGTTAAGATCTCCAAGGTGGAATAGATTAGGACTGCAGGAGTATTTATTGTCGAACGCATGTTTTGTTATGGGAGGGAGTGAGCTCTAGAATATGGATATGTAAGATCTTAAAATGAAACAAAAATATATTGTTGAATAAAGCTTTGCTTTTGAGCTTTAGTTTCTTGGGAAATTTTGGCTTGTAGCACCCTGCAAGAGGTTTCTTCAAGAATTCCTTGGGCGGCCTAGGTTTTGATGCTGATCAGAGTACTTTCAACACCATTTTTCTTGCTGAACATTAAAAATTTATATTCTTCCATAAAGTTGGGGAAATGCTTATTTATCATGCGTTCTTTACTGGAACATTTAATAGTACATGACCTATGTGGAATCATACACTATAGATCCTGCCATCCATGATGTTGGGTTGTGTTGACACAGGCAGCAACAGTGTGTATTGCTTGCGTGGAACCACTCAAAACACTTATTGTGGGTTCAGGTGGTGGAACCTGCAACACATAACGTGGTGTCATATGAGCTACCATTTGGGGTCTATCTCTGCACCCTTTAAACTCCAAGAAAGGGCAGAATGATTTATATGCTCACTCCTTAAATACTAACAAATCAGAAAGCACAATCTATATTGTAAGAGTCAAAACACCTATCTATATTTTTGCTTGATACTATATCTTAATTGAGGGTATTTGATTTTTTTTGTTTCAGAAAATAAGTGAGATCAATGCTCAATATCAGGAGAAATTAACTGCACTTCGAGCCTGCCATACCAGTCGCAGAGATGAGTTCCTCCATAGGGAATCACAGGTGCGGCAGCATCAGTACCAGGAAGCAGGAATGAGCCACTATCCGAACAGCCCGTCCCCGAGTGACCTGCATAGCTACAGTGGGACTGCAGCTGCTGCTGGAGAATCTCATCGAGCATATGCATCTGGTCAGTTTGACTCCTTCAGAGAGCGGGCACAGCTTATTGGGGCTGCCAGAAGTCATGGCTTTGAGTCAAGGGGTCCATATCCCGGTGGCCGTGTTTATGATACTGGTGCTCGCTATTACTGATAAAATCGCTTGCAGCTAAATACTGTTTTTCTTTTTTCCTCTTTTCTCTTTTACGTCTCTCTTTCAGCTCTCAGTGTTGCCTGGTTATGAATATGGGGTTCCTCTTCTCCTTCTCTTCCATGTTTGATTTAGCATCAATCTCTGTCTCTAAGAAGCAACTAAAATTACCTTCAATTATAAGATTGTTCTGATTTTATGCCCCCTTTTCAACTTCTTTTTTTTTTTCCTGTTGAAATAGCTATAGATTGTCTGGGTGCCATTTTTCTAGGAAATTTCTTTGTATGACAATCGGACCTTCGGTGTTTTGACTTTTTTTCGGTTTGACCCTGGATCATAATACAACAAGCATTCAGATGATGGTTCTCGATCAAACCTTGCACTGGTTGAGCAACTTTCCATCATGACTTTGGAATGGCTCTACACCAAAATAAGGTGTCTGAAAATAAGTTACGACACGGTTTTTTTTTATGGATTCAACTTAGTGCCAAACACAAGATGGGAAACATGTGATGCATTCTCTTGGGAAACAAATGCTCTGTCTAGGATTTTGTATGTCACGGTGTCCTACCGTGTCCTACACAAAGGCTGGGTGTATGGGGTTAAAGCTTTTAAAACAAAATTTCAAATGAAAAATATGTACCCTTAAATATGGTGTATAAGGGTTAAAAGTTAAAACCGTAAAAAAAGTGTTCAAATGAACATTTGTCATGAGGATTTGGTAGGACCAGGTGAGTCAACCTAAAATAGGATTGACATTAGGGCCTGACACATCAGCGCTAAAGAGTGAAAAGCATCCCCAAAAAGTATTAAAGTCACTTTTTCAGTGCTGATGTGTCAGTCCCTAATATTAGTTCTATTTTAAGGTGACCTCAGGTGGTCCTACCAAATCTGAGGTAGAACATTTGCAACCTATTTAAAAGATGCACCAAATTAAAAAAAAAAAAAAAAAAATGTGTTGGCCTGTTGTGTGAGGACACAATGGAACATACAAGATCCTGGACAGAAAATTTGTTCCCATTCTCTTTTTATTAAATTAATTGACTCTTGCAATTATATTCTCGTCATATATGGTGGGCCTTTCCACTTAATTGCAGGTAGTTTCGGTAGCTGGCGCGGGATAATGGAGAAGGAACTGGGGTGGTGGTGAAAACCAGATAGTGGCCACCACTGCCGGTGGTGGTAGTGGAACCATGGTGATATCTAGATGGAGGTTGCTAGATGGAGGTTGCCGGTGGTGGTGGTGGGATGGCTTCGTGTTTTAGGTGATACTAAAGCCACGGAAGTCAGCCAGTTTGGGGGGGGGGGGGGGGAGTCACGGTGTTAGTTGTCAACAAAAATTTACTCTTATCACCAGTTAATCCGTATGGATTTTCGATTCAGGTTATAAAAAATGACAATCAATAATGCCTCTAGACCGAGGACTTTTGCAACAGAATAACAACACCCAATTTGATCAAAATGTAACTTTCATTAATCGGAATAAAACATAATATGAATCGAAAATGTATCTTTAGACAGATTGTTGCCGTTCTCCTAGAGTTAAGGGGAAACTTCATTAAATCTGACTGTGAGATACAATTGACTTACCTGATGCAGGACTTTTGATAACTACTAGCTAGACCTAGGTTAACCCTATTGCTACTGCTAGTCTACGATAAAAATAACAAATGATTTTGACGTATGTCTTTGATTTTTTTTCCTGTTGTCGTCTTCCCTATTTATAAATGCCCTTCAATGACGCTTGTTCTTTCCTATGTTTGTTGATAACCATTTTTCAATTTGAATCATAGATGTTCCACTCTTTGACTGATCTGAACCATGAGTTTTCTACTCACTAACTGGTTTGCCCATTACTTATGTGTGGGACAGCTGTCAAGCATTGCTACGCTCTAACATTTTCGTCTCTTGTTTAGCTTGTTATACTCGGTTATCGCCCATCAAATTATTATTCATTTCCATGTGTCATTCGTTAACCGGTGGATTTCAAAATATAGTCTAACAAATGCCCCCCCATGTCTAATTTGAATCATAACCAAACACGTGTTATTTCCCGTTATTTGGTGTACTGGCACTGTTGCATTAGCCGTCGCCTATAAAACCTCTTTTCTAGCTAAGGAAACCCCTCTTCCTTCAAATTCAACATTTGTCTATTTTCGGTTTCTTCATCTCTTTTTTTCTTTTCTTCACTGTTGTTCATGGCTAGAGTGAAGCAGGCTGCACCTCTTGATGTCCAATCTACTGATACTGAACAAAGGGAGGAAGAGCTAGTTCTGGTGATTGAGTTTGAAACCGCAATCGTTATGGCCAAGAGATTGTGTACTTCGAGCATAGCCAAAGGTGCAATGCTGATGTCCATCCTCATCGAAGAACCGTCTAAAGCCTCTTCTTCAAGGTCTAAAGCCTACAGTTATGGCATTAGTTCGATTTTTCCTAAGGAAACCCATCCACAAATGCCCCATTATTTCCTAGTCGATTTACACTGCATTCCGCTGTTTTATGATGAGGGTATCAACTGGGGTGAATGAGAGAAAAAGCTCGACCCAGGTTCTTAGTACAATACCAGCCATACTTAGGCAAACTGGGTAGATTGTATGCACAATGAGAAGGAAGAGGTGTAGACAAAACTTGGTATTATTGGAGTCATTCTCTCTTCCAAATCTGATTCTCCTTTTATTCAATCTATTCTCTCTGCTTTTCTGATTTTTTGGTCCCCTATATCAAATTGTTTTCTCCTCCCCGAAGGCCCAATGTCAGTTACATTGGCCGATGTTTATCACTTTTCTCAATGTCCCACTTGATAGTGCTGTCATCCTTCCTTCTCTGATCTTGCTCGGGCTTCTTTTAGTTGTTCTACTAATGCTTATCGCCTTTTTTATACTTCTTTCCTCTCCCGTGAGATGGGTAAGCCTGGTAGTAAAATAACATTTCAAGAGGAATTTTTTTTATATCTTTTTTGGCTCTGTAAGTTCATGGTTTGTTCTTCTTCCAAGCGGGTCACTCTGGCGTATGCTCCTATAGTCACAGCCTTGGCTTCGGGCCGTCGATTGACCATAGGTCCATTTTTGCTTTCCATCATTTATTGATCTCTCTATTCCTTGACTTGAGAAATATTCTTCGGGTGGATTTGTGTGTGTTTCCTATGTTTGGCCCCTGTCCCACTAAGGTACTAGACTCGTGCTCATTTTTATTATGCACAATACTAGCTCAAGGCCTAGGATCCTAAGTCCTCTTCCCCTAGTTTTGCTCGCTACATCGATGCCATTCTACATGTGCAGCGGGTCTGTTCTAACATTCATTTCTTTTACTTTAAGGAAAGATTGTTTGGTTATGTCGAGTACCTCGCCTGGCAACCACACCCCAAATAACTCCAAGTATAGGCTCCGAGAACTGGGCTTCTTGTCTCCCCCTTGTTTTTCACAAACCCGATTATATCAACGCCTACTACCCAAATATGTGTGCTTGATAGTTTTGGGCTCATTCAATTCATCCTAACCCCTCTAATCTTCACCTTGAATTTATTTGGGAAGCTCGACTACCTGGTTTGAGCCTAATGTTTCTTAAGAAAATGGATAACTATGCGAATGACCAATCGGAACTCATTGTTCCATCCTTTTGTGGTATTCCCTAGTTGACAATCATGTTCGATACTTGGTGGTCTACATTTTTGGAGTTTATGAATGAATCAATAAGCCAGATCGTTAGTCAGTTACGCCCTCCATACAAAGCGCCCATGATGGCAGATAGTCCTTTGAATTCCTATGTATTATTTTTTAATCTTCATTCATTTTTCGTCAACTGACATCTTATACTACAGTAGCTTCACTCCATGCCTTGTCAATCATTCTAACTCTTCCTTGTGTATATGATCAGCCAGCTGAGGGTTTGCAAAAGTTGAAGCGTCAAGAAGGGAGGCAAATAGGCTTGTCGAAGGGCATGAAGGACTTGGTTGATCAACAGCAAGCAAGGGTTAAGGCCCTCAAGGAGGAACCGGATGAGGAAAAGATTGTTGACACAAAAGCGGATTTGACAAAAAAAAAAAGAGGAAAGTGGTTATCATATTTAAGGAATATAAACCGCGTTAAGATCTCGAAGAGCATAAGTAGGCTATAAAGAAGAAGAAGCTCGAGCTCGAGGCTTTGGAGAAGAAAGCAACTGAAAAGAAGGATTCACTGCACTTTGAGAGAGAAAAATATGCTAATGCATTTGAAGAAAAACTGGCTCAAGATTGGGAAAAAAAAAAAGAAAGTTGAGGAAGAGAGGCAGTGGTTGAAAGAAGAGAAAAAGATTGCTAAGAAGTGAAAGAAGCTCTAAAAGGAAAATAGAGAGAGAGAGAGAGAGAGAGAGATAGAGAGAGAGAGAGAGAGAGGAACGATGTTTAAAGAAAAAAAGGATGAAAAAGAAAGAATGAGGAAGGAAAAAGCAGAAAAGAAGCAATAGGAAAAGGAGGAAAGAAGAAGAAGAAATAAAGAAAGAGAAGAAAAAGAAGGGAAATAAGAGGAAAAGAAGAAGCAAAGGGAAGAAGAAAACAAAAGAAAAAAAGAAAAAGAGGAAGAGAGAAGGAAGATGAAAAAATGAAGAGAAAAAGAAAAGAGAAGAAAAAAGAAGGAAGTCAGAATAAAAAGAAAGACGGTGACTATAGAAAAAGGAAAAAAGAAAAGAAGATGTAGAGAAAGAGAAGAAATAAGAAGAAAAATCCCCGAGGGATGAAAGCCTCGAGGAACATGTCCAAGGCCAAGGCCTTGATGCTGGTATACTTCAGCCTGAAGGGTCTTTAGTAGGGGCCATGGAAATTGATGTTCGACTAGACGAGCATTCATCCCATGTTGTCGGGCAATCTTCAATGGTTGATGAGACTATGGCGCCATCGGGGGACACAAGCAACATTAGCGTTGAGTTGCCTCGGAGGGAACCTATGGTCGAGTCTCCCCAACTCCACGCCGAGATTCTTATGTCTCTGCCATTGCTGCCATTGCTGCCATCTTTTGGAGAAGCTCGTCCTCAAGTGGAAGTATTTTGGCCATCTATCTTAATTGCTTTCTCGGGCAAGACATTTCACTTCAATGTTAGTTGGGAGTATGAGGTCCACACCGTCGACATGACCTTGGTCTTCTTCATCAGAGCAACTCTATCAGGCTTTAGCAATGTTTCAAACTTGCTTCAAGGCTAGGCCTTCATCTGTGTTGCTTGATCAATCTATAAGCTCCTCTTTCATTGATTATGGGAAAACGTTACTTAGACATCATGGCTACCTATCCATAGATCAGTGAGCTAGCCTTTGTTTGGCTCTGTCTTCTTATCGTGAAACCAGCAAACAATTTTACCTAAGGCAAGGCAATGAAGCTTGAGAACATGAACTAATGACTTGAATTGAGACCCTTATCTCACAGCAGTCCTCTGTTCTTGATTGTGTCAATTCACTGGTGGAGAGCATTAACGCAGAAGTGGCTGAGATTGAGAGAGTTGAAGCCCATTTGAAAGATGTGAAGGAGAAGTTGTTGACTTCAAGATTAATTCTCTAGGAGGCAATAGAGCAAGACTCTCCTCATTCTAAGGAACTGTCGCAATTAGAAGTAGACTTGGTGACTTGTGAGGCTGATTTAAGAGATTGTGACTAGGTCATCAAAGTGTAGTGGTCTATGTTATCTTCCGTATTTTCTTTGGCTCTTTAGGAGCCTTATTTTCATCATCTACTTGCAATGGTCTTTTGTAGACCATATTCAGTTATTTTTTGTTAATCAATCGATGTTCCCACATCGTGGGCTTATATTGCTTCAGATATTTTCCATTTATGCTTTATAGATGTTTTAACCCTTCAACATGCATCAACCTATATACATTTCCATCTAAAACTTCACTGACTAAGAATTGACCCTCCCACGTAGGAGACCACTTTCCTAGTTGAGGAGCTTAAGTCCCTTGAGGTAAAATAACTTTCCACACTAGTTTCCCTTCATGGAATACCTTGGCCTTTTACCTTTTTATTGTAGATCATAACTACTATTTTCTTTTGTAGCATATTGGAATTAAGTGCTTTAACCCTTTCATCGTCGAGGTCATCTAATTCGAACATTATAGCCTCTTCGTACTTGACATGACTTAGGCTATTTTTCTGGCTACCCTTAACTATTGTACCATGATTTATAAACGTAAAACTGCATCATGCCCATAAACCAACTCATATGGTGTGGTCCCAATGTTAGACCTTTTTGATGATTGATGTGCCCACATTGTGTCTGATAATAGTTCATCCTAATCTGAGGCATTTTCGATTATCCTGTGCAGATTGCTCTTAATGATCTTGTTAGTTGATTTAGCCTACCCATTTGCTTGGGTATAATAAGGCGTTGAATTTAGGATCTTAAATGTATAGTCTCGAGCAAATTCTTGCATTTGAGCTCCATTGAATATTAATCCTTGATCAACTATAATGGATTATGGGATTCCATATCGATGTATTATCATTTCTTTGACAAAACGGATTTCGTCCCTTTTGGTAACATCTCAAAATGATTTTCACTCAATCCATTTTGTAAAATAGTTTGTAGCGATCAAGATGAAGCAATTTCTTTTGTTCGATGTAGGCTTAACCTTTCCTATCATGTCGATAGCCCATCCTCTGAAGGACCAGGGCTTCACAATAGAGTGCAGGTTGGCAGCAGGGGCCTGAGGTACCGACCCATATCTTTGACAAGATTCACAACCTAGGGTACAACGGATATAGTCTTGTAAGAGGGTTGGCCAATAGTATCTATATCGACGAATCAACCATCTCATCTTTATGCCAGATTGATGAGTGCCACGGATCCCTTCATGGACGTCTGTCATGGTGAGCTTAGCTTCTTCAGTTCTTAGGTACTCTAGCAGCAAACCATTAGCCCCTTGTTTGAAGAGTTCTGGAGGTTCCCCATATAAAAGGTATCCTCTCAACTTGAGCTTTAGGGAATTATTTACCTCTTTACTATGATTTTGTAAATAATGAGTAATTGGCTCCTCCAATCAACCTCACTTATATTTTTGACATTCAAAGGAAGGACATCGACTTGCAGGGTTTCATCCAATACTGAAGTTGTACCTCTAAAACTTAAATAGTTAGTGGAGCACATACTTCTAGAAGTGATACAGTTCATTCAATATCCTGAGGTTTTCTGTGCCATTGAGTTTTCCCTTTGGTTTAGGTCTTGAGGTACACATTTCATCGTGACTTCATCAAACGTTTTTAATAAGCTCTCAACCCTGTCCCTATAAGGAATTAGAGATGGATTAATGCATTTGTAATCCCCTGTAGTTTGGTTTATCACCAACTGTGAATCTCCACAGACCTCGAGAAATCTTGACCTTAAGTTTTTTGAGGACATCGAGCCTTCGAATAAGGGCCTTGTATTTCTCTTGGTTGTTAGTAAATTCATCTTCAAGATTGAAGTTGAATTGTGTGACCATCCCTCTCGGGGACTAGATAACCACTCCTGCACCGGATCCTTCCTTAGTCCTAGACCCATTGAAGTATAATCGCCACGGGGTGAGGCTGACATAATCATCTTTGATTTCTAAATGAACTAAATGACATGGATGGTTAACCAAGAAATTTGCTAAGGCTTGGCCTTTCATGGTTTTTTGTGGGACATAAACGAGATGGAACTCGAGGAGTGCTAAACTCAATTTCCTTGTTCGACCTTTCACTATAGACTGTGTTAACATGTATTTTACAACATCGGTTTGAGCTACAACATATACGACATGTGAAAGAAGATAGTGTCTCAACTTTACTAATGAAAAATATAGAGCTATGCACAATGTCTCTATCATTAAGTAGTTACATTATGCTTTCTATAGGATTCAACTCAAATAAAATACTGACTACCTGAGGCCATCTTCATTGTCTTAGGCCAACAGACTTGCAATCGAGTCCTCAGTGGCTAAGATATATAACTTTAAGGGTTTGTCTCTCCTCGGTGGCATCAATACATGTGGGCTCGACAAGTACTCCTTGACATTTTCGAATGCTTGTTGGTGCTCTTCTTTCCATTGAAATTCTTCATTTCCTTTCATCCAAAGCAGAGGTGAAAACACCTTTGTTTTTCTACTACATTCGAGATGAAATGTCTCAAAAAGTCAATCTATCCAAATAACCTTTACAACTCTTTCTTTGTAGAATGTGGTTTATCGTGAATGATTTCTTTGGCTTTGTTTTGGTATATCTCAATCCCTCGACTGTGTACCAAAAAATCAAGAAAGTTGCCTGCAGTTATGCCAAAAACACATTTCAATGGGTTCATCTTTAATTGATGTTTCCTCATTATGAGGAATCCATTTTAAAATTCGAGGAGATGATCATTAAAGCTTTTGGACTTAACAACGATGTCATCGATGTATACCTCCATGAATTTCCCTATCATATCATGGAATGAGTAATTCATGGCTCACTAACAAGTGGCTCTAGTGTTTTTTAAGCCAAAAATCATAACTACCCATTCTAAAGTTCCTATCGAACCAGGACATCGAAAGACTATTTTATGCATGTCTTTTTTGGCTATGAAGATTTGGTTGTAGCCCGAGTGTCCATCCATGAAAAACAATATTCTATGCCCATCAACCCCATTGACCAATAAGTCAGCTATAGGCATCGGGTATTCATCTTTCGGAGTAGCCGTATTGAGATTTCTAAAATTTATACAAACTCGTAGTTTCTCGTTCTTCTTGACTATCGACACTACATTTGACAGCCATTAAACATACCTGGCAAGGTGTATGAAACCAACATCGAGTAACTTCTCAATTTCTTCTTTAACTTTTAGCACAACCTCCTAGACGACAACCTTACTATTCATTCATCTATGAGGTTATGGAAAGGGAATGTATCCTTCATTCATCGGCAATCGGTGCTCGACCAACTTTCCATCCAGACCATGCATCTCTGAATAATCCCAAGAAAAATAGTCATTGTACTTCCTAAGGACCATCTTCATCTTCTTGAATTGTAACGGTTCAAGTTTAGTAGTGACGTATGTTATCCATGGGTTCTCTATCAAACCTAAGTTCACTTCTTTCAAGTCATCCTGGACTTTGGCATTTAAATCATCCAGCTTGGTTGGGGCTGTACTAAGCTCTTTCACCACTATGGCTTCAGGCTCATAGAAGCTTTTGGGTGCGATGCACTCAATAAGGTACATCTCAATCTTTCTCTCGGTCAAATATCCTGACAATATTTTCATGACCATTTGAACGGCCTTCACCCCTACTTTCTTTGAGTCAATCATCAGCTTCCTTTTTTATCAAACGGGCCTAACTCCTCTGGCCCTTCTAGCTGGCTAGGTTTAGCTAGCTATCTGTACAAATCTTCGAACTCCTCTTTTATGAAGGAAGCATCCTCTCGAGTCTTCTGAACTATGACTTCTATGGGTTTCCCTTCTCTATTGCATCCCACAAGCTTGACTGTTCTAACATTATTGCCGTATAGTTGAGCCTAGACATTCTTTGTTGAGGAAAAAAAAGGCTTTTCTTCTACATACACCACCTCGACCGAGTTATTGTCATTTGAAAATAATAACAATTGGTGTAAACATGAATGACACACCAACTCAAGTGTATCTAGTTTCTTCGTAGGAATGCGTCATAATTTAAGAAAGTGTTGACCATAAAGAAAGCCATTATTTGGGTCATACTTCCTACCCTTAGTTCAAGGGGGAGAACTTGTTCTGGTGGCATTATTAGAAAATCAACAACGAAAACGTATGTTGGTATTAAGTTGTTATCAATTTTTGATAACTTCTTCATCATGGAGACCAACAATATATTCACTACTGCTCCATTGTCAATTAATACCCTACTTACAGGCTGACCCTCTGTATGTACCTTTATGTACAATGGTTTAAAATGTTGGGTCATGCCTTTGAAAGGTTCATTGAAATCAAGTTTACCTATTGTTTCTTTCTTTTTTGCCACTAGTTTGACTTGTTTCAAGGTTTCATCCTCGAGTTTGACCGCAACAGGATTTTTCAGTGATAATATCTCAAAGTTCTTTTTCAACAACTTTGAAAACCTAGTCCTGTTGAGCTCTAAACTCAGTAGGTAAAGTGAGGATCATGTTGCAGTTGACTATTCTTTTTGGGCAACTACCAAAGTGAGTCATGGTTGTATTTCCAGTGTTGCTTAAGAGGTCATTTGTGATAGACTCTGAGGGTGTAAAGAA
The DNA here is from genome assembly GCA_025762735.1 of Platanus orientalis. Taxonomy (NCBI): domain Eukaryota; kingdom Viridiplantae; phylum Streptophyta; class Magnoliopsida; order Proteales; family Platanaceae; genus Platanus; species Platanus orientalis. The sequence continues at coordinate 2,527 of JAOXJP010092257.1, read as the reverse complement.
GTCTATAAGTAGTCCCTCATCATAAAAGTCATTGAATTCATCCTCACCAGAAGGTATATTTGCCATGCCTGCCTCATAAAGGCACTCTTATCACTGAGCTTTCCTCATTTTTTCTTGGGCAGTTGGTGGGGTTTCTTGTGGTCTTTCTTGGTTAGCCTTCTTAGGCTTTATAGGCTTCCGACCAATGAGCATATACACTATTTGTGGTTCTTGGTTATCATAAATGTTGAGGATAGAGTAAAACCCTCTTTCAAGCTTTTTATGTTCCCTTTTGCTCGATTCGTCTTCTAGTGACACCTCGACCTGGCTGACCATTAGCCACTATTCAGGTTTCTTATGGCCTTCATTTTCTCTAGGCACCTCTTGCTTCGAACCAACCCTATGGTCAGGATCTGAGGCTTGCTCCCGTTGTCGTTTCATTGCTTACTATCGAAGCCATCTTCTCTTTTGGGTTTTAGTCATCAACGAGAATTTTGGATTATACCCATACTTGTATACTGATTTGCATTGAATGTGCGGCTTTTAGGTTTGTTAGGTTAATGTCACTAATCTATCATGGTCCACTCGAGGTGGTTTTATCGTCCTCAAGTGCCAACATTCTTCACGCGGTGGCTCTCTTCCCATTTAAGGCTTGTTTACATATTACCCTCTCTTTTGTCCATTTATTGGGTCTCCAATCTTTGTCACGTGAGGTTCTAACCCTCATCAACTATCAAGAGGACTTTCTTTTCTTCTTGGCGGATTCCATTGGTTGGGAACCTTCTGGTTCTGTCTTTGGGGCTTATGGGCATCGCGGAAAAGGACCGTGACCCACTTCAGGGTTTTTGAAGTTGCCACCAACTTGGGTTTTTACAGGCGGTGTTGGATGCCTGCCTCCTTTCCAAGGGAAGGGAGGATTCAGGCTTTTTTGGGGCCCGAGCTAGGCACTCGGGCCTAGGGTTAACTCTTTAATTGGTCTGATTTTCCAGGGATCTGGGTAAGCTGTTTGGTTGTAATTGGGGAAGGTGTTAGGCACCCCAATTACCCACCTTTTTAAGGTGGTTCCTCTGACCTAACCATTTAGTAGTAAAAAAATAGAAGAGTTTTCAGAGGGTTTTTGTCAATACGTCTGATCTCCAGGTTATACGCCTAATCTCTAGTACGCCTGATCTCCCACAAAGTGAGAGCTCAGGCGTACAGGCTCAATTGGGTCCCACTTGATCTTTGTTGTTAATTCCAGATTCTTGAATTTACACAGAAGTCAGGTCTTTTACATTTTTATGAATTTCTGGGTTGTTGTGAGTGTTTGGACATTTGGGGACACCATTTAAAGTCCTTGTGATCAGGTATGCCTGATTTAATCAGGATACGGCTGAACTCCATATACGCCTGATCTCTCACAGAGGTGGAGATCAGGCGCACTGCCTCAATTGAGCCCTTTTTGGGTTTTACAGGTATGTCAAAAGGTTGAGACTCTTATTGGGTATTTTTTAAGGGGTTATAGAACCATCCAGGGGTTGGTGTTGGGTAATCTTGGGGTTTTTCTATTTGGGTACTCCTGAAAGCCAGGATACGCTTGAAGTCCATATACGCCTAATCTCTCACAGAGGTGGAGATCAAGCGTACTGAGTCTATTGAACCCTTTTTAGGTTTTGCTGATGTGTTAGAGGATTGAAAATGTTGTTAGAGTAGGTTTAAGGGTTTAGAGATCATTTATGTGCCACTGTGGGATAAGGAACAATTTGGAAATTTTTTGTTTTGGTATGCCTGAAAGCTAGGGTACGCCTGAAAGCTTGGTACGCCTGAAAGCTTGGTATGCCTGATCTCCCACAGGATGAGAGATCAAGCGTACTGTATCTTTCTCTGAAAACCAGTGACTGTTTTCTAGGATTTTGGGCAGCATTCCAGGGTCCACTGACCCTGAAATTTCAGGGGGTGAGTGACATCCCCAGAAAGGTTCACAAAAAATCCCAACCTCTGGAAAAGGGGTGGGACCCATCTTTGGAATTTTCCATAATTGAAAACATTGTGCATTCAACACAGATTTTTTAAAAAAGTTTGGGTTGTGGGACCCATATCTCAAAATCTAGAGATCAAGTGGGTCCCGAATTTTACAGGGAAGTTAAGCAATGAGCTATAAGTTCCCAGTTAAAATTTTAGGTCAATATTCATTTTATATAGGGTGTTATGGCACAGACAACAAGACAACAAATACAACTATTAACTCGCAGATTTTTAACAACATGCTATGTACTGAAATATAAAATTCAGGAAAAATAAATTAAATGGGTAAATTGGTTTACAAAAAATTAATTACATAATTAACTAAGTTAACCAAACAGTGGACAAAATACTTTAACATAAATCATTATATAAATGAGATAAAAAAATGTGACAAGTGAATGGCTTAGTAAAATAATGTTAGAACACACTATTATGAGCAATAAAGTGGGGTCCATTCTTGGAACCAGGCCTTTTGATGCTTCAATGTGGGAAGGCTTATGAAGGTTGGTAAATTCAAGATGTCTTTGTTGATGTAGAGAAGTTG
>JAOXJP010092256.1:0-28632 GCA_025762735.1 Platanus orientalis | reverse complement strand
CCCCCCAATTGGCAAGCTTATCCACCATTACATTAAAATCCTTAAGGCACGTGAGCGAAAAATAATGCCAAATCTGATTTGCCAACTCCTTAATTTCATATATATAATGAGAAAGATTCCAAGAGCAGTCCCCTTTTCCGGACCCCCAAGCAATCACAAGAGCTAAATCCCCTACCACTACAGTCCTTTACTCTTTTTCTTTAGCTTCCACAAACCCACGAGAAGGGCAATCACCACCACCTTCATGGAATCACAGACACCTATGGGCCTGGCCTTAATCCACACTCTCTTCCCCAATCATCAGAGAACAAAACAGCCAAAACCTGTCAGGCCCGGGTTCTTTTTGAAGAACCATCAAAATTCAGCTTTGGATTTCCTAAAAAGGAGGGTGGTTCTAGAAGGCACATTTCGAATAATCGGATTGCTTTTGAAGGAGATGCAATTGACCCAATCGATCACAAAGAGGACAATGACAAACCTTTGTATTCTTTTGTAACCAACAACCAACCACCGACTTGCTGAATAATGTCTACAATAGTCTCACAGCACCCCCTTGATTCTACCTTCAAAAATCCTCAAGTTCCTTGCTTTCCAAGTACCCCAAAAAATTCCATGGAGTAAGCAATTTGAAAAATTCCTTCCATTTGCACCAAAACTCACCACACAATTTTATTGACGAATGGCATCAACAATAGACTCCGGCATAGCCCAAGGACAAGAAAGACTAAAGAGAATGATTCCAAACTGCCTTAGAGAAATTGCAATGGAATAAAAGGTGATTAACTGACTCCCGGTCCTTCTTACACATCACACACCATTGAGGGGATATAGACATTTATGATCTCCTTTGCAACATATCCATTGTGTTTATGCGATTCAATGCAACAGTCCATATGAAGGCCTTAACCTTAAGAGGCACAGGAGGTTTCCATATTCTTTTAGAGGGAAAAGAACACATAGGACTTTGGACATGCAACAATTCAATAAAAAAGGATTTTGAAGAAAACTTACCCTAAGACTCAAAGATCCAAATCATTTTGTCAGATAACCAATTAGATATCAATACCACCTCAAGATTTGAAAAAAAGATTTGCTAACATATGTGCTTCCCAAACATAGAGGTCCCTTGAGAAATCGAGCTTCCACACTATAACCAAAGAAGAATTTAAAAGAACTTCCGAGATGAACATTTTGATTTTTGGAGAGGCGGAAAAGTCTAGGAAAGAGGGAGGAAAATCTTCGGTCTCCCCACCAAAGATCCATCCAGAATTAACAGAACCTGACCATTTCCAACAACAAAACTAACAAACAGAGAACACAGAAAGAAGCTGATGCAGCATCATTGGCTTGGATGGATCGTAGCTACCCCTTTATGGAGGCCCAGGCCCAAAAAAAAATTTTAAGTGTTTTTCATGTAACAAGGCATTTTGAGTCATTTTATTGTGTTTCTTTAGTTTTTAGTTATGTCCACGTAATACAGTCCAATGAACCAAGGTTAGTTTAGGGATTTTTGGTTTTTCTAGAAGTCAACATATGGGGTACATAGGGCTGGTTGACAGCCTTGTGTTTCCTCTCTTTTAGGTAATTTAAAATTTAGGAAAACTTAAGTTTCAGGGATTGCTTTGGGGTTTAGTAGTTTTTAAATTAGAAATTTTTATATTTCAGCAACACGTAAACCTTATTTAAAGGCAACCCCACCCAAAGTTCTAAGGAACTTTGAATTCTTGATTTATTTGCTTCTGCACCTATACTCTAAAAATTATTTTAACCTCTTGGGATATCTTACAGCAAGTGTTGGTATTTCTCTTTTGTATTGCATCATATCCCCTTCTAAACCCCCAAGCTTAGGGGTGGGCATGGGCCGGGCCATGGTAGGCCTAGGCCCACTATTTAGGCTTCAGACTCAGATTGGGCCTAGGCCTGAAATTTTTTTAATATTTAAGCCCAAGCCCAGCCTATTGATTTCTTTGGACTTTGGGTTGGGCTCGGGCCAGCCCATTAATTTCGCAAAACACTAATAACGAAATTAAGGTTCAAACTTAAGACCTACTAACTAATATAATAGTTCTCTAACCAATTGAGCTACAAGATTTAATTAGCTTTTAAAAGCTTAAATAACTATATACTTAAATTCTAAGAATTGTTTACTATAAAAATCATTGATTTCACTAAGGCTCCGTTTGTTCATCAAGATTTGAGTGGATTAGAAAAGGAATTTAAGGATCCAAAAAGTACAAAGGAATAGAAAAGATTAGAAAAGGAATTGAAATCTACAGACAAATTCCATTGGCTATTTGTTTGCCAAGATTTGGATTTGGAATCCACCAGAATATATGCATTTGGTTGCCAAGATTAGAAATAGATTTCCTTAAAAAAAAGAGAGCAAATAACGATCGTCCCCTCTCACGCCTACAATCTCTTGTAAGATGAGATCACTCCATCCGTTCTTCATCTCCGTTCTTCTCTAACTCCCTGCTTGATTCCTCAATCTAGCCCCTCTGCTCCCACCAACCCTTAGATGCCGACCTCACAACACCTAGAAGACCACCTGCTTTTGATTCCCCCTCTCGCTAGCCCCTCTCTGCACAAGGCAGAGGGAAATCTACCCAAATCTCTCTCTCTCTCTCTCTGGCGAACGCACTGTCCGAGTCCCCCATTGCCGCTCAAGGCTCTGCAACCATCTCCCCCTTCCCCGATCTTTCCCCTCTTCATGCAACACCCCAAACCTCAGGCCTCTGCAAACCCTTTGCTCCCCCTCTCTTACTCGCACCTTCTCTCTCTCTCTATACCCGAGCCTGCCTCTCTCTTCTTCTTTTGGTCAGGTCTACAATCGCTTCCACCTGCCCTGCTCAAGCCTGATTTTCTTCTCTCGATCAGAGGGGCTTGATGGAGACAACACACATCTCCAACTGGTTGCCCGGTAGACTTGACCATGGAAACCCTTGTCCTTGACCTCTCTCTCTCTAAAACCCCTAACCCCAGGCAAAGAAAAAGGGGAAGAATTGATCTACGTCTCACCCCTCCCTTAAAAAAAGGAAAGCTGGGATTTTGGGGGTGAAAATGGAGGTTTCTCTGATCTACGTTTCACCTTTCTACAGCTCCTACGTACACCTTCAACCAAAGACGAAAGTGAAGAAGAAAATATTTTTTGTCAGGAGAGGCAACGACTTCATAAGACGAAATCCGTCAGATTTGTAGCTAAATCGGGCCTTCTGAGAAAGAAAAGGAAAACACCTCACGCAAGCCAATTTATTTTCCATTGGATTTGCACATTTTTTGAGGAATTCTAATCGCAGGCAACCAGATGGTTCAATAACGTCCCATCTTCGGAATCCGGAGGTGGAATCTGTCGGATTTGGCCCAAATCCGGACGAACAAATGCAGCCTAAAAGTCGAATCCAAGACCTTTTGCAAAAAAGTTTTTTTACCAAGCTATGAATTATTAATAATTTAAAAGATAAGTTATATATAATAAATATGTATTATATATATAAAAGTTTGGGCCTTGGGCCCTAAGCCCTGCCTAGGCTAGGCAGAGGTAAGCCCAAGCCTAGCTCTAAAAAAAGTTTGGGCCATGGGCCAAGCTCGGGACCTTGTCGGGCTAAGCTTTTTCAAGCCAAATTTTAGGGCGAGGCGGGGCGAGTTGGCTTGGGCCCATGCTCACCCTTACCCAAGCTCTTCTTGATTCCCCTTCTTCCCTGCTAACTTATAAGCAAAGATTCCCTACTAGTTTTATAAAAAATCCCATCAAAGAATCTTTGAAGGTCTGAACTTTTATAATTTTCTATATCAAATCTTATCAAAAATTTGTGAAATTTAAAACATAGTACCCTTATAGGCATTAGAATCCATCTAGAAAGTTTCATGATTTTCTTACGCAAGACCATGGGTATTTTGTCCCTTTCACGCACTTTAACCCCTTTCTTTCTTATTTATATCTTTTCTAATCTATTTCTCTTCTATTCATTCCATTATTCTTCATGTGTTAATTTCTCTCTCTTTAAAAGTTTGTGATTGTCTTGGTGTGATTCAATTCGAATCTTGGTTGTTTAATTTTATTCTTGCTTCTGCCGCATCACTTTGGGCTTTCAATTGAGCTCTTGGTATTATCCTATACATCAATATCCCTTCATATGCCATGTAACCGCATATTTCATAAAACAGTACATACCATCTATAATACTCAGATTATGGGTCTTCACAAGTGAAGGCAACCAAAGTCGGGAGACTTAATCATGGTTTCTTTAGAGTAATAAAAATGAGAGCAAACTGAAAACATTCACGCTGGCTGACTTCTGAAGAAACCTATTCTTGTCTACATGGACATCAACAGTACGAAGCTTTTCATTATTAAAATCGACTATACTGCCTTCATTACTTCTCCCTAACTCTCCACTTTTGCTATCATGGGCTGTGGGTATTGCTGTTATCTAAGTATCTAACACACTTCAATAAACCTAAATAATTCATTGTTTCCCATTGCTGTGAAATTTAACAAACACATAGCATATTATACAGAAACGGAAGGATATTGCGTAAAATATTTGCACGGACTAAAGAAATGCATTATCTTGTTTGGTTTCACAGGTGACTGACTCATGGGGCTTTTTTTAGGTGAGATGTTGCTGCTTGAATCCTGTCACACTTAAGAATTAGAAGTTGGCAATCAAAAGGAATGATATAGAGCAATCACATAAGGGACACGATCACATTTCATGCTACACTTTCTTAATCTGTCCATCATGTTAAAAATTTCCCCTTTTGGTTACTTGATAGGTTGCTTTTCCAATAATTATAGAGTAATTTTATTAGAGTGGTTCATAAAGGATATAGTTAGATAAAGTCAAATCTTAATACTGCTTGTGTATGCAAAATATCTATTGCTGTGGCTCTTCATTATCACCTGAGAAATTTACAAAATAAAATAACACAAAATTGTTACATTAGGTACTTTGACCATAGTCTCCAGTAACTGGTACCTATTTCAAATTCCAAGTTGGCGTGACAATTTAACCTTGTCCCAACAACCAAAATAGAAGGTATTCAAGCATCTGAGAACTTCAAACAAAAAGGGTCATATCAATGGTAAATCCTCATTGTATCCCATTGACAGTACTTTGCTCTGGTCATATCATCTCTTCCTACATTCAGGTCAAAGAAAGCATGTTTGTCTCTGTTTCCGACTCAATGATATAAGCAGATGAGTGCTTTAGGCCTTATTAATGAAGCATGATGCACAAATGATAGAGCAACTATTTATGACTAGAGAACTCAATTAAGAACTACCAGATTAAACCTTTTGTAGTTCTGATGCTACAAGTATTTAGCTTCATTAAGATGTTATTGTGCCCTATCGAGGCTGGCCATATTGATAATGATGGACATCCATCACTGAGTTGCAAAATGCTTGTATTTTATAGACTGTCATAAATGGAATGCAACAAGGTTGTAGTTAACTAATTTAAAATTAACTAGGCTTTGTGCTTTGCACGAGGCACGTATGGGCAAACTTGTTTCTCCACCCCAATAAAATGGTCTACTTCAAGATTTTCGCATACATGCAACCTCTCAAGTAATTTCCACTGTTCTGCATTGTTTGGTTTCACGCTCATACATAACTGACTAGCTAGAGAAATAAAATATAATGAAGCTCTCAGATTTTTAGAGAGAGGAGATTAGATTTTACTATTCTTTTTCTTTCCATTATAGGGAAGATACTAATTACAGTGAGAATGGAATTTCCACAATGACTGCAAACCCACAACTCCATTAACAACCAGTTATGAATCATTATGTGCATTTCTACATAAATATATAGAAAAAATGCATTTTTGTATACATAAACATGTATCACTTCCATGCAGATCCGTTTTGTTCTCTTTATCATATCAGGGTATCTCAGAGAAACTCCCAATGAGTAAAAACAAAGGTTTGCAAAATTACTAGGACAGCCTCCATAACCCCCATTGTATTGACCAACATACCCGATCAAGGATTATTTTACTGCACCTGTGGAGAAACAATCAATGGGCCAGAAAGGTGAAATGATATAAATAAATAAATATCTCTGACCTTAGGTCCTCATTAGGTGAACCATTTGCAATCACGTACAAGCTGTTTCTCAATACATTTTCAAACTCAAATAGCTCATATTACAATAGCATCTAATATCCATCACATTTGTCTTTCACTGCTCTATATGCATTGATCAACAATCAACACCTCACAACCTTGCAACAAGTGGGATAGAGGATGATTGGTCGATCATAATCGTTTGCTAAGACCATGAAAGAAGCGGTGTTTTCTCCTCCGAGAGTGTCTCTTAGATACCCGTGACATGATATAAGGAACAAAATGTACCTGCATAAAAGCAATATATACATATTTATGTACACAAATAAATCCATCTGTCTACCTATCTATCTATCAAGGTAAACATGCACATAATGTCTTTAAAATATTTTATAAACTAGGGAAAATTCTTCCACAGAAAGTCCCCTTCCCCCCCCCCCCTTCCTCTCCCTCCCTCCCTTCGTCGCTCATTTATGAAATCAGTCCCTCTTTTATGAAAACAGAGAAGCTTCAAAATAAATTATATCTCTACCTAGTTGGTAACTATGAGCATAGAACCAGACAACCCAAATAGATAACAATTACCTGAGAGCTGTTACGAATGCCAAAATCTTGAAGGATAGCATTATCATCAAGAAGCCTTTCGTTATGGTGGGAAAGACAAAAGTTTGCCCAGACATGCCTCCTACAAAGCAAAGAGCCCAGCTTTAATTTTTACTTAAATAACTACAACCCTGTTGCATTCCAATTACAACTGGCTGTAAAACTTGCTAAATTGGTAAAGCCTGTTGTTCATACCACAGACCTGGGTTCAAAGCCTGTCTTCACCTACTAATAAAAATCTTTGCCTATTTAAAATACATATATCACTGTCAATAATGTCAATAACAAAGTTTCATGTGCAAATACAAGGAAGAAATGGTTAATCACTTATTTCTTCACTGTGAGATCGCCAGATACATATGGACTTTTTTCTTGTCACTTAAAGGAATGAATGGTGACTCCTGGTCAAAATAAGGAGATCTATGCTTTTTAGGCTTAGGTTCCATTAGGAGCTCAGGGTTGCATCCTTTGGAACGTAATTCCATTTGCAATTCTATGGGCTTTGTGTAAAAAATGTATTAGGAGAATCTTCAAAGATATCACCATCCAGCCAACATGTAGGGTTTTCTTGACAAGCAAATCACTTATAGCAGATTCTGCTCTCTTTGAAGGAATTTAGTAGTGTGGACCAATCTATGTTTTAGAGGGATTGGGGTTCTATTCTGTGGAAAGATGATACTCCTGTATAGAGTATACATGTGTAAAAACACTTTCTGCACTTGGGATTGTTCCCACTACTTGTATAGTCTTGCATACATCATAAACAAAATTTATTTGTTCTCGACCATAAAAAAGGTGCAATGACATCCCTCATATGCTAAGTACTTCATGTCAATAGCCATCAGTAACCTAATCTTTGACAAGGAGCAATGCCATCCTGCGCAAAGCTAAGTACTTGTGGGGTCCTAACTTGAAACTGGTTAGGATTACAACAAATAAATCTGGTAAAAAAAAATGAGAAGCACCCTATGTATAAGTTGCTGCTTTAACATTTGCAATCACACAGCATGCTTCCTCAAGCTGCAAAATAGCTTAAAAGCTTCAACTGCTTGTATAATTGAATAAAAAATAAAGATAAACCTGCCTTTTTAACCTTGAATCCAAGAGGGGAAAACAGTTGCTTAAGCATTATCAAAGACCCCCAGTCATAAAAACATAGATTTGAGATATAGAGTTTTGGGTGTAAAAGAGAGAGAGAGAGAGAGGAGAAAAAAGGCAAATTCAAGGTCGGAGTACTATCAGTAGGATACAATGAAAAGGTCATCATTTATATTAGCCATTTAAGAGTTAAAAATGCCAAGGTCACCATTTATATTAGCCATTTTCAAGTTAAAAATGCCAAACACCTTCCTTCTTTGTTGTTGGGGCAAGGATAAATCATTGCAAAAAACATGAATTCGAAATGGATATTAATCACCAACAAATGTGATTGAAGTACCCAACATAACAACTTTATGTCAGTTCTCATGTAAACCACACCTATATGCCAGGCATCACCACCACCCCCCCCCCCAAAAAAAAAATAAATAAATAAATAAATGTATTGTGCATACATGTTATATTAAGACTCTACTCCAGCTAGCTATAATCCCTTATGAACCAATCCATTTAAGTTACTCCTCTATGGAGACTGGATATACAACTTATCAAAGGAGAGAGTCTTAATATGATTGATGGATTGAGCAAGTGTACCATGAAATGTGACGATGTCCCATCTGCGACTGTTCCATATCATTTGTTTTCCTTTTGATTGCCAATTTCAAATCCTTGACCGTAGCTGAATTCAGCACAGCAACATCTTCATAAACAAAATCCCAAATAGTCAACAACCAATACCAAACAAACGAAATTCATTCCATTAGGTTTCATTAGTCAGCAAAATTCTTCAGAATAACCTTACCTTTTTATATAGTATGCTGTGTTTTTCAAAATGTCATGGCAACGGTAACAAGGAAACCACAATAAATTGGGGCTTATAGAACAGTATTAAATAACAGCAATACCCACAACCCAGGATAGCAAAAAATGAAAAGTAGGAGTAAAGAAGTACCGAAGGCGGTGTTGTCCATTTTAATGACAGAGATTCTCATAGCGCTGCCTAATTCCAAGCTGGTCAGGGTGTCCACATCGGCTAGAGTAGGTTTCTTCGGAACATCAGCCAGTATGGGATCATCGAGGAGAGCAGACAGTGTTGACTGTAACTTTGCCTTCTTTACAGTGTTGCTGTTGTATCCTACTACTGCTTCCTCACCCTTCACATTCGATTCCATTTCCCTCCTTCTCTCAACCTCTCTTGTCTTCAAGTGATTGGTTGTTAAAGTGCACCCTCTGCTGCTAAAGTTAAAATACACCTTAAGAATAAATCTTCAAAACTTTTGTATACCATAGACCTGAAGGATAGTCTCCTGTCGTATTATACTACACAATTGCTTATTAATAGTAGCTTCTTGTCCATAAAATTTAGACTGCAAATGGTACCATACTAAAACAAGAGAATGGTTTGAGTCACAACCCCCTGCAAAATAAAATTTAGGGTTTGCTGGAGATCGCATCAATGGCACCAGCTGGTGAGAGAACTAGAAGAGAGGTTAGTAAGACTAGCAAAAACAAGAATCGGGGGAAGGGAATAGGACAGATTTCCCTTCAAAGATGTATGATCAATGAGGTCTGGGGGCCATCAAAGCCAAAGACAGATGGGGTCTATCCCCGCCATGAACCCCAATCTTCACTACCCAAACCCACTGAGGCACCACCCAAGGTCTACCCCAATGCCAACCTCCCTAATAAGCCTTTCATCAACAAGCACAACCAACAGCCCACTAGGTTCGGTTATTTATATTATAATCTCTCAGGTTCTTTTTTTTTTATCCTTATTTTTAGTGGTAACTAATAAAAGTTATAGGAGTATAAAAAATGAAAGGCAATATACACCACACCTGGGGACGAGGAATCCCCAATAAAAAGGAAGAGTTAGAAGCAGGGAAAAAAATAAGCCCTCTCACCTCCCCCAACCCCCATCACAAACCTGCTTATCCCCACATCAATCCCAGGAAATATATCCCCTAAAATGAACATCATCTCCCCAACCATCAACACTGGAGAGAGGAAACCAAACCTCAGAATATCACAAGCTGCAGCCTTGCCTGTAGCAGCAAAACTGCCCTTGCAATCTCTCCTCCTTCCTCTTCCTCAAGTCAAACTACTCCTCAAACCGATTTATCCAAAAAAAAAAAAACTACTCCTCAAACCTCTGCCTCTTTCAGACTTAGATATCACATTCAAAGGACCCCATTGTCGCCATCAGATTCCTCCACACCAACCCCCTTTCAACCACTAACTCTGCCTTTTCAAATTCATTAGACCTGTGATTCATAAAAGAATCCAAAGACATTAAATCTTCAGGATAGTAATTGACTCCATCCTAAAACCATCCCCATTTTCAAGTCTAGCAATGTACACACATGCATACTGATAAACTCCTATAAAGAAGACACCAAGTAGCACAGCATGTCAAAAGATGCAGACAAATTAGGATGTGCATTATCTTCCAGTTCCCGCACTCCCTCAAGATCTCCTGACACAGAAGCGTAGCCCTAAGAAAATGAAGTCAAAAAAAGCTGCTAGAGAACCTAGCATTAGCCTACTGAGTAAAATAAATGGTCCTTATAGACAGAAGCCTTGCAATGGCCTATGTGGCTAGGCTTAAACATTAACCTCGGGTTTCCTTTAACCATCACTGAACAGACTACATACTACTCTAAACCCACCTGTATAGATGTAGAATATTTAATGGGTTTGGGTCCTACATGGTTCCTTATCCTTAAATATATTGATATTCCTTCTTTTGAAAGAAGAGTGTAAAGTTGTTTATGTTGAATATGGTCGATCAGTCTTCTTAGTTAAATAGTTAGGATATATGCGTGTGTGTGTGTGAGTGTGTGTGTGTCTGCAGGCACACATGGATTTTTTTTATGTGGTTTGAAGTCCTGAACTTTCAAACAAATCAATTACTGTGATTTCTAGGATGCATTGAAGTCTGAAGTCAGAACTGAAGCGTGAGAATTAATTCCTTGGAACAACCAATTTCTCATAGTTTGCTGCCCAGGTATTTCCCTAAATCAGAACCCTTAATTCTTGCCTTGTTATTTCTTTAATCCAATAAACAACTTTTTCCTTGTTCAGATTTTATTTAACTTCTTGAATCAAAAGCAACATTCTGGATCGAATACAATCAGATCATGAACGTTTTGTTCTACCCTTTATTTTTTTCATCATTAACCAAACCCTATAACCTCAACCCTTATTTTCTTTAATCTTCTAGACATTGTTCCCTACAAGTCTAATCTAACACCTAACCTAAGATCTAGGAGAGAAACTTAATTGTTGATTTCTGAAATTTTAAAAAATTAATTTTTAAATATTTAATTCTTAAAACCCAAAACCCTCTGTTGGGATCCTAAATTCCTTTTAATTACAATAGATTTGCAAACAATTGATCCATAAAACTAACCCCACAACCTGAAATTTTCAGGCCTTAACCTTTACAGCCCATTCATGCAGGACACTCAACCTGTCCTGCACCATCTCCTCTCCCTCCCTTGCCAGATTGGTATTCCATGAATCAAAGGCCTCATCACCTACCCTATTTTTGCTTTCTCCATGAGAAGAGCCACAAGCCTTAACACATGGAATTGCCCAGGGTTAGCTGAAGAATCAAAATCATCCACATAGTCATGCAAGATCAGGTGAACCTAAGGGAGACTTAGACCTACATACACACCCAGCAGAAGTGAACTAGTAAGAAACAGGTGTAAACCTAAAAGTTTCAACACCACCTGTTTCATTTCCAAACGTGGTTTGTGCTTTCACATGGTTATTCCATGAAGTCAAGTTTCCTTGTAAACAGAAACAGAGGAAAGAAGGGAGTAGTGCGGGACTGTTGAACATTGATACATCATTCACCTCATGCTCAGGCAGTTTACTTTCACCTTCAAGAATACACGAATAGAGATTATCTATAGCCTGAGCATCATACTTGGTTCCCACTGCCTGTAAACAGAACACATGGACATACATACATATGTTGACATTCGGGTTTGTCCCACCTAGACCTCCAATGGCAGAAATCAATCTAGAGGGCAATTATATCGTTCAATAAAAGGGGTTTATACTGAATTTTCGCCAAATATCAATGAATCAACCAAAAGAATGTGATAGTTATGTGGACATAATCACATAACCCTGTATATATGACATGTAAATAAATATTTTAAATAACAGTACATAGCATCTAAAGATCATAAATCATCTTAACATGCGAAGAGTAAGTCGGAAGATTTAACAATGGTGTCTTCTGACCAGATAAACGAAATCAAACACAGAACAATCATGCTGGAAGATATGTAGTGGAGAATTTTATCAAACATCTGCTATTCATAAATCAGAATAAGGTTAAAATATATTTGAAAAGCTAATAAATCCTCAAAACACTCGAACAATCTGTACTAAAGTAGCTTGTAATCCATTAATATATTAAGCTATATACCCAACTTACCGTCGGCGTGCCTTGTTCTTCCTCTTCCCCCCCTCCCGCCCCTTCTTCTTCCTCTGCAATCAGTGCGTTTGGGCGTGGATGAAGGAATTTTTGGGGTGGGATTCGTGTGATAGGGTTAAAATATTAAGGTGTGAAAACCCACAAAGAAGAGAAGCTTTGGATGCGAAGAGGGTTTTCGAGATGGAGTTGTGGTGCTTATGAAGACGCTGAGTACCAGGTCCGAGACTGTCTCTAGGTTTTAGTGGAGAAGACTGTCGGGTTAATGCCTTGAATTCAATCCAATATGTAACCCGGATGACGATCCGGCTAAAACCCGAATACGATCCGTTTTGGGTTATAGCCGAAATTTTTATCCGAAGTATTGACCCAGTTTAGGGTCCGGATCAGACCCGCAGAGAATAGGGTTTTGCAGTTGTGATTAAGTACAAATGAATTTCATGCAAACAGCATGGGGGCTGACGCATTAGCACCAAAAAGTGATTTACACTCTTTGGGGGGCGCTTATCACATTTCGGCACTGATGTGTCCACACCCTAGCGCTGTTTACACTGTTTGCATGAAATTCATTTGTACCTAATCTTTGCACGGGTTTTGGGGGTTTATATTGGAGCCGTATCCTCTGGTCCACTCCCATCATATTCCATTAAGGTGAGAGCGGCACATGTCCACATCACGGAGAGCAAAACCAAGAACAACGACAATGAACCAAACGGTGAGAAGCAGAAGACACATGCCGCTACCACCTTGATGGAGCACAATGGGAGCGGACTAGAGGATACGATTCTATTTGTATTGGGGTTTCTTGATTTTTGTGTCCTTGTACTGTTTGTTGTTATATGTCTTTTCAATCATAATGAAAATGAGCTATTATTCTCATCGTTAAAATTTCTAACCTCCCGTCACCTTCATTTTTTTTTCTTCCTTTTATACCCCCTCCCCTAATCCCTCTCCTACCTAAAGTATCCCTCACTCCAGCAACTGTGACGCCACCCTCTCTTTCTCTCCCTCCTTCTCCCGCACTCCCCTCTTTCTCCCTCTTCCACTCTTTCTCTTTCTCTCTCCTTCTCCATTTCTTTTTTTTAATTTTTCCCAGCAACGGCAACCTCTTCATACCCACAAGCCCAAATGGGGTGCCTCCGTTCAGACTTGCAAGCCGAACAAACGGAGGGACCCCTGTTCAGGCTTGTGGGTCCGAACAAGTTGCTGGGGAGAAGAAAAAAAAGAAGAAGAGGGGGACAGGGAGAAGGAGAGAGAGAGAGGTGGTGCGAGAGAGGGAGAGAGGAAGGGGTGGGTTGCCACCGGAGGGGCTGCCACCACTGCTAGTGTCGAAGGGAGGGGTGGGGGTTTGAGAGAGTGGAAGGGAGTTGGGGAAGGGGTATAAAAGGAAAACTAAAAGAAAGTGAGGTGCACTTAGAAATATGTGTAGTGTAAATAGCAACTCCCTAATGAAATATCTTTCCCCATTTTTGCCCGTCGACGTAGGCTTCAAGCCATACCACGTAGATCATCTTGTTCTTTGTGTGTAATTGTTATTTGCATTATTTTTCCTTCTACTTTGTTGCATTTGATCCCGAATCTAGGTTTTGACGTGTTGGCCTACAGAGCATGTTGAAGCCAATATTTGTTGGACCAGATACTTACTGAGGTTTTGAACAAAGTGTATAGGGTTTTATCCTCTAACCTACTACACAAAGAGGATTTCCTAGAGTGCTTTTCCTTGGAGCGAACCAAATGTTCTGTGATTAAAATGCCTCTGTAGTGTGTATGGTGAATTAAAGACAGACATATGTTGTTTTGGGGGGTAAAAGGGTCCAAAAAAGTGTTGAGTTGAAAAAATAGGTGGTCAATAAAAGACTTCAAATTCAAAAATACATCATGTGTCAACCAATGCACGATAATAGAGGTCTGTCTCAAAACAGACAATTATTCTCCTGCCTGGGAGTGACCTGAAGCACCAAGGCGCCGGATGACACGTGAGCTGAAAAAGTGAACCACTGCTGGGTGCTTTTTCACTTTTTCTACACACGTCACCCGGCACCTTGATGTTTCAGGATCACTCCTGGAAAAAATGCTCCAAGAAATTTGCTTTGGCCAAATACATGGATTAGAAATACAATGAAAAACAAAAATGGTATGGCCTATCCAAGTGCCTTAGGGCTGTCAACGAACCGAATTAGCTTGCATCAGCTCGGCGCTCCACTTTTCCTGAACTGAGCCTGAGCCTCCCATTGAGCTGAGTGAGAGCTGTACTAACCTCAGCTTGCTTATACTAAAAACTCCATTCATTAAAGATTTAAAGGTCGTATACATGTATACAATACAATAGATATAGTTTACCACGGAAAAGATAATATTCGGAAATCTGCTTTTGCTGATGTATTAGGAAGGCATTAGGGGGTGGACACATCAGTGCTGAAAAGTCATAAGCTTCCCTCAAAAAGTGAAAGTCACTTTTAGGTACTGATTCTCAGGCCCCTGATGTCATCCTAATCAGGAAAATAATATTTCCATACCTAATCCCAGCCCACTTTACCATATATAGATAGATAGATAGAAAACTTGTTATAATATGGGTTGTTGGACCTTTTCAACCAATTATATATTTAGTATATAAGTGTGGGTTTGGCTCGTGGGCTATTAAGCTTTAAGATTAGGGCAGTAATAGGGTTGCAAGTTATCCGAAAAATGACCGTGTTTCGGGTCCGCATCTGATCCAAAATAAGATTATCCAGTCTGTTTATAAAAATATCTGTTATAAATGGATAGGATACATATATATATTGATCTATTCCGTTAAATATCCATTTTGTAAAAATATAACAATATATAAAATATAGAGAATAGACTCGTGGATTTCAAATTAATCCAACAATCTTAAATAGCCTAATAACTAAAACCCTTAAAAATATATAAACTCTTTACTTCATATCTGTTCTATCTTAGTCCAAGACAGCACTCACAGGTACTACTACAACTATGCCGCAATGACGGAAGTTCACACCCACCACATAGGAGAAGAGATGGTGTTTTGCTCCATCCGCCATTGTTGCTTGACATACAACATTGAAGATTTTGGAGAAGATAAACATAGGTTAGGGAAAACCGCACTAGCGATGGTGACAATTATATGGAATTGCCTTTTTTTTTGGGGGGGGGATATTCAAAATTCTGTCTAAAATCTGAATTATTTAAGTGGTTAGAATACGATATGGTTTTATAATATTTGTTAGAATAGAATACAAAAAAGAATATGCTCATATCCATTCCAAATCTGATCCGTTTGCAGTCCTAGGTAGTAGGCATTAAAGCATTAACCTTGAGTCCAATGAGCTAAGCCAATAGGTGGCAGCAACAAGCCCAAATAACTTACCAAAAAAACTAAAAAACAACATAGGTAAAAGACTAGGAAAACACAAAAAGCACAGCTCCCACTATTTTAAAGCACTGTTAGCCCAATTCCACAAATTGGCTTTTAAACATGAAATCATTAATTATATAAAAAAGTGGTGGGAACTTGTTTTTTGAATTTCCTAGCTGGGGAATAATTATAAAAATTAATGTCATTAATATATTAATTTAAAGCTATTCTTATTCTATAATAATATTATTTGCAACATAACAATTTATCATTTGATTAGTAACAATGCCTTTAAATTTAAATTTAAGCTAGTATTATGCTATTTTATATACTACTAGTGTAAAAATATATCATTGGATTATTACTATGTTATATGATTATATTCTTTACTACAACAATTATAATAACATCATTGTTGTTATTATTATTATTATTATTATTATTATTATTATTATATAACAATAAAAATGGTGCACTAAACTGGTGCCACTTTTGTTTATCTATATGTGCATCTAAGCACTAATTTAAAATTTCAAGAATTGATATTTCTATAATTGGAATTCTTCAAATTCAACTCCAATTCCTTAAACCAACCTAACCTGAAAATTTTCCATTGTTTTTACCAAAGATAGACACCTACAAAAAATAAAAAAAGTTGGTACTAGAAAAACTTACTTTCTCATGAGTTGGTGTATTATTGCTAAAGATTATGTCTGATTTTTCTAAGTTTATAACCTATCCTGATGCTTTACTGAAGTCTGTTAATTTTTTTTTTTTTTTTTTTTATGTTTTCCTCATCTTTATTTCTTATCCTAGTAATATATAACAATCATCATCAAATAAAAGATGAGTTATTATAGGGCTGGATCTTCTAATTTTGATGTCTTCGATCTTGTCTTCTGTTTATATTTTCCAAAGTTTTGATGAGAATCCTTTTATACATATTAAGAATAACATTGGGGATAGTGGATCATCTTGTCTTATACCTCTTTTGGGTTCAATCTTATCTCTTGGGGATCCGTTTATTAGGATTTGGTACATTACTGAGCTACACAGTTCATTATCCCTTTAATCCACTTGTCACTAAACCATTTCTTCCTGAGCATAGTTTTTTGAAAGTCTCATTCTACTCTATCATAGGCTTTGTTCATGTCTAATTTTATGACCATGTATTTTTTAGTATTCTTATTAATTTTCATGTGTCTTAATACCTCGTGAGCTATCACAATGTTGTATGTAATTTGTCTTCCTTTAATAAATGTTCCTTCATTATGGGATATTATCTCATTTAAAACTATTTTGAGTCTATTTTCTAGTGTTTTTTATATTATTTTGTACAATACGTTACATAGGCTGATGAGTCTATATTATGTTATATTTTTGGGTTATTTATTTTTGGTATAAAAGTTATGAAGGTTTTGTTGATATCTTTAATATTCCTATTTTGGTTAAAGAATGCTAGGGTTGCATCTATCACATCTTCTCTTACGATATCCTAGTATTCTTAAAAGAAATCTGCTTGTAGGCCATCAGGCCCAGGAGCTTTTAGTTTTCCTAAATGAAATGCAGCTTTTTTTATTTCTTCCCTTGAGAATGATAGATCAAGGAGGGTTTTGGCTTAATTGGATAATGTGTAATCCGGGTCTTCTAGGAATTCTTCCATTGTTGTTTCCTCAGGATTACTTGAGCTAAAGAGTTCATTATAGTATTTATTAATGACAAAGGAAATGTCTTTCTGCTCTTTCACTCATATTCCATCTTGATTTTGAATTGATGTGATTCTATTATGTTGTCTTCTCGTGATAGTGGACACGTGGAAGAATTTGAGTTTTTGTCTCCCCATTTTAGCCAATTTACTCTTGATTTTTATCCACAGAATATTTCTTCTTTCTTTTCTATCTCTTCAATTTTCTCCTTAGTTTGTTCAATTTCTCTTATTATCTTGTCATTTAGATTATTTTGATATAGGGTTTCTAATTTTTTTTTATTATCTATTAGTTGCTTTTTAAAATTTCCAAATGTTTGTTTATTCCATAGTTTTAGATTTTGTGTTAACTGATATATATTATCTTTGACTTTTATCATTTTAGGTCCTCTGTGGGTTTCATCCCAGCTTTTATCTATTTGTTCTCTGCACCTTGGGTTAGTTGTCTACATCCATTTGAATCTAAAAGGTCTGGGTAAAACGGTTCTTTATGGCTCTAAATTTAAGAAGATGAGTGTATGGTCAGATCCATAAGGTGATAAATTATCTGTAATTGCTTTGGGGAAGAGTGATTTTCATTGTATATTCGCCACTCCTTTGTCTAATCTTTCTTCTATATAATCATTTTCTCCTAATTTCTTTACCCATCTAAATGGTGGGCCTTCATATCCTAGGTCTATTAATATACATTCTTTTAGAATATTTCTAGCGTCTCTAATTTCCCAGTTAGGTATGGTTTGTTTGCCTTGTTTATCGTTACTGTCCCATATGTAGTTCCAGTCACCTAAACACACTAGGGGTCCTCTGATTTCTTTAATTTTATTAATTAGTTGCCTAATGAAATATCTTCTATATCTTCTATCCGGTTCTCCATAGATTAACATACATGTTCAATTCCCCTATCTCATTCCCATGTTTGTTTCAAAGATTATATATCTATTACATATTTATTTTATGTTATATGTTTGGTATTTTTTCTAGAATAATGCGAGTCCCCTTGAGTGTCCTCTAGAGTCTATACATACAGAGTTCCAATCATGATTAATTTTAGCTTTTTTCCTCATTTCACTACCTTTACACTTTGTTCCAGAAAGAAATATAAATTTCGGGTTTTTATTTTTAATTTGGAATTTTAGTTCACAAACTGTCAAGGATTGCCCGATTCCTTGACAGTTCCATGCCATAATCTTCATTGGGCCCTTTTTGAGATGTTGTGGGATAGCCACCTAAACCTGTTTATTGTTTGTAGATTCTATTTTTCCATCATTTTTTTCATAATAATTATTTAATTTTATTTCACCATCCATATTTCCTGTCGATTTAATTATTATATTGGTTATTAATTGTCTCCCTATAGGCATTTTCTTTAGGCTAGGGGTTTTTCCTATAGTTTTAAAGTTTTTCCATCTAGATTTTTTTAATAACATAAATACGTTTTCGTAAAGAATACATACCTTCCATAGTGTCATGGTCATGAGTTCATCAAAAGTTTTAGAAGTTACCTCTGCAAAAGATTCCTTTGATTTTTTGTCGTTGCTTTTCTTTCCAGTGTTGCTAATCTTTCGGCTCTTATTACCTTTCTTCTTAGTCATCTGGATGTTTTTCCTTTTCTTGTTTGCAATCTTAACCAAGCATTCATTGACATCTATATCCATCGCCATCCTCTTTTCTTCCTCTACTGCCTTATTTTTTATTTTTTTATTCACCTTGGGTTTCATCTTAAACTTAAAGGGGATAAAGTTGGCATCTTCAGATCTATCTCCCGATTTTGGACTAGTTCTTACTAGTTAGTTACAGTTCAGAATTGGCTGACCCAATAACTGGTTCGACCAGATTATTTGTCAAGCTGCAACGTTTGTTAGGGTTTTTAGTTATTTCTTTGATGATACCCCTTTATTTGTATTAGGATAAAACCCTTGATCTTTTATTTTTGGTACCTGAGCTTGCATAATCGACTTGCCTTTTCTTTCATATACCCTTTTTTCATCATCTGTCTGGAGATCCTCCATAACCGCTAACATTTTGTTGTTTTCTTTCAGGGGCTATGGGAGGTGCGGCCTGTAGGTATCTGTTGTATTTTGCCATTCCAAATCTGCTATCAGGGCATCTTCGGTAAGATCTTTGCATATTTGGTTCTCTTGATTATCTTCACCTTGCTGAATGGATTCTCCATGAAAGGTAAGGTATTTGGCATTTTCCTTTCTTGCACTTCGGTTAAATTCCTTGAAAAACTGTATTTCTTCAAATATTTGTTTCAATAATGCTCCCCTTTCAAGCCCTAATTTTCCTGGCTGCTTCGGTGTATTTGCTTTCTTTCAACGACAAGTTGTTGCGAGATTCATGTCCAGATTCAAGGAAATTCGTTGGTGTGTTTGTCCTCTAAGTCCAACCTCGAGTTTGTGACTTGTTGACTCAATTATTGACCCTGGTCTCGTGTGGGTTGAACTCGCCTTCCTCTTCTTCTTGATCATGGTTCTAGTTTATAGGAGTTGCTGGCATTTTGGGATCTCTTCTCTAGTTCTATTTGAACATTTGATAGGGGAGGAAAGCTCCCTAATTCAAGTCCTTGTTTGGAGATTTTTCCTTTTTGGGAGAAATTTTTTCTCTCATTTTCTTGCCAAAGCCACGTCTTATTTGTATAGCTTCTACTGGCAGGCCCTTGAATTTATCGTTGAACAATGATTCACAACTTTTTATTTCATGACCAATAATGCCGCAATAATAGCATAAATATGGGATTTTCTCATAGACTAATGATAGTGTGAGGTCCAGTAGATCGTCTCTAATCAATTGTAATTTTGGTCATAGGGGACCATCAACCTAGATCCCAACCTTGATTCTGATGTATTTCTCAGTGAGGTCTCTCTGATCAAAGCCCTTGAAGTTCCCAATTTTTGCAAAAATATGTCCTTCATTACAGCCGCCGTATGGTAATCGAAAGGGGCTTCTTGAATTTGTACCCAACAGTCCAATTCATTGAATTGGATTTCATTTAGACTAATACTAGGGCGCCATCTTTGGATTAAGATGGGACTTTTGTTATAGACCCACGGTTGCCCTTCTAGGGCTCTTTGGATATCCACCTGGTGTCTGAATTGGAAGATATATATCCCTGAATCAGTCTTCTTCATCTCTAACCCATGTTTGGGATACCATTTCTTTTTAGGAAAAAACACAAGCCTTGAAAACTTACGTACTTATCAGTACTTTCCCCAAGATGCAAAGATTCCACTTAACATTTTCCAAATCCTTGTTTTTCCTATTCACTCTGACTCTGTCATCTTTGATCCATAAATTACACATCTCCTGTAGGAGTGCCTCTTTTTCCTTTGAAGTTCTTATGTCTTCTTTTTTCTGCAGGTGTTGGAGGGCTTCCATTGCTTGCTTCTTTTTCACATTCCATATGACAAGGGTATTTGCTCCTATCTTTCCAAGGCTGTTCTAGGGCAGTCGATTATGCAAGATAATGGAATTTGTATTTGAAAAAATATGTATATTTTAAAAAATTTCTTTTGATTTTATTGATATAGTTTGAATGTACTTACCTTTTTGCTTGATTGTCCACGGATCTTTGTGATTGCTTTGGTTTCTTTGTTTGCCTTTGAGGATTTTGCAGCAAATCTTCCACTTTTTTATGTCAGTGATTCTATCGTATTTGGGATATCTTGTTGGTTTGCCCTTCCTAAATAAGGATAAGATTGAATCTCACAGTAGAGCGGAGGTTGGTTCTCACAAATGATCAGTTTGATCCTCTGGAGGGAGTAGACCTCACAAAGGAGCAATAGATCTCATAGAGGAATAGATCTCACAAAGGAGCAACAGAGCTCACAGAGGAGCGAGGAAAAATAGTGGGAAGAAAATAAATTAGGTTAATTGGGAAATATTAAAGAAAAACAAAGGACAAGGTGAGATGGGATTTAGAGACCCACACTCTTTCAACAAGGCACTTCTAACTAAACAAGTATGGAGAATATTAAATAACCCAGATTCACTGTGGGTCAAAACCTTAAAATCTATATATTTTCTCAATAAAACCTTCCTTGAAGCAAAAATGCCTAACAATAGTTTCTAGTCGTGGAAAAGTATAATAAGAGGCATAGAACTCTTAAACAAATGAATATTTCGAGAAGTAGGAAACGGGAAAAATATAGACTTATGGAAGGACCCATGGATCCGGACTTTAAATAACTTCAAATTAATAAGCCCAAAACCAGATAATTGCCCAATAAGTAAAGTAAAAGACATAATAAACCCATACACTAAAGAATAGGATGAACAAATGCTAGAAAACTTATTATTAACAAATGAAATAAATGAAATGAAAATTTATATATCTTAGCAAAAATCAACATGAAGATAAAATTAAATGAAAATTAGAAAAAAAGGTAACTACTCAGTTAAATCCGGATACCATACCAAAATAAGAAACCAATACCAAGAACCTAATATGGATACAAACAGAAACGAAGAAATAATATTAGTAACATTAGAAATAATGACAAACAATAGTAACGATAATAATAATTATATAAATACAAATAATTCAAACAACTCAAATAATACAACCATTAGTAATACCAATGGTAATTCTTATACATATACTAATGACAATGAAAATAACGATAGCAACAACAACAATAACAATAATGGGAATAATGAACATATCAATTCAAATACACCTATACAAAGAGCATTCCCCTGGAACAAATTATGGAATCTAAAAATACCACAAAACATTAAACATTTTATGTGGAGAGCAAGCAATGAAGCAACACCAAAGAAGATGAATCTAATAAAAAGAAAAATTAACATAAACCCCATATGCCCTATATGCAATCAAAAAAATGAAACAACACTACATGGATTAGTGGAATGTCCACTCATCGAACAACTATGGTTTATATCGCCACTTGCTATTAAAGTTAAAGAAATAAAAGCAAACAATTTCAAAGAATAGATACAAGAATGGTTTGAAAATGACAACCTATCAAATAAGGAAAAATTTTGGATTTATGAAATAATTGCAATAATCTGTTGGTTTATATGGAGACAAAGAAACAAAATTATATTTGAAAATAAAATCTTCAGTATGCACCTTATTTTGATGAATGCATGCAGATTGATAAATGAGCTAGAGGTCCTGCACCTAGCTCAAAGTGAAGAAATAAAGGATAGGAATAAGTGGGAGCCCCCACAGGGTGACTTCCTAAAGGTCAACTTTGATGGAGTCAGCTCGGAAGGTAAAAGAGTAGCAGCAATGGGAGTCATTATACGAGATGCAAAGGGGGTGATGCTTACAACAAGAACGAGGAGGAGAAGTCTATGTTCTCCGCTCCTAATTGAAAGTGAAGCAGCTCTTTTTTCTCTAAGAACAACTCAGGCATTAGGAATCAACAAAGTAATCTTGGAAGGTGATTCGATGGAAGTTATCAACTCTCTGGAAGCCCACAAGAAAAAAATAAGAGTTTGTATAGAAGACTTCAAAAGACTATTCTCAACATTTCCTTTATTAAATATTAAGCATGTTAGAGGGGAAGGGAATAAAGTAGCACATAATATCGCCAAATTCGGGATTGATAATCCAAATTATATGAACTCCAACTAGTTTTCTAATGAAATTTATTTATTACCAAAAAAAAAAAAACTTACTATAGTTTACCTGGAAAAAAATCATTTAAAGACACATAGATAATATGTTTCTCTTACATGACATATATTACCTTTGAAACTCCCTTGGCTTTTGTGCACACAAAATCCATGCACAATGCATGTGAAAGGACTTGACAAGGTTTGCATCAGCACTGAAAAGTGATAAGCATGCATCCCAAAAAGTGTAAATCACTTTTCGGTGCTGATGTAAGCCTTGTTAGGTCCCTGCACACGCATTGTGTACTGATTCGGTGCACACAAAAGCCTAGCTGCTTTAAAACAAATAAGATAAAAATTTCAACATCACCGTAGTCTTGGAAATATTTGTTTTCTTTGCTTTTATATGCATAATAAAACTAAAGAACCCTAGAAATTGTTTTTTCTTTTCTTAAAAAAATGAAAGGCCCATGAAGGGCTCTCGATGCAATTCTCATGATTCATATGGGTTAGGGTGACAAGGGAAGACAATTTATTTGGACCAAGACACCCTTAGATAAATTGTTGTTTTAATTCTTTGAAAAAAAACTTTAATTTTTTATTAATTGTCATAAAAATACAGATCAAAAACATTATTTCTCCCATGATCACCATATAAAATCCTAGGATTTAATCAAGGAAGATTAAGAAGAATACCTCAAAAGCTAAACCAACCATAAGATGAAAATCTGACCCGGTCTCCAAAGCATCCACACTTATTCTAGAATTTTTTGCCCTTCTCCCATTTCCATAAAAGTTATAGGACTCTATCTGAACATGGGTATCACTTTATATTGAGTATTTGAGAAGTCAAAGTAACCCTAAGGGTTGTGAAATTCTTATCCTTAAGTTATGGGGCTCGGTATCCTTAATTAAATCAAACTGCATTAATACACTATCTTTTATTAATTATAAACTAGCACACCACTAATTACAATAATCCATGTTATATATTGCAATTGATCTCCAAAAAATAAGAAAATAACAATGAGGCCCTTCCTTACAGACATTTCACAAATATATCCTTCCACTTAATGACCTAGTACAGGATGATAAAATAATCACTGTCTAACCCCCATGATCATTAAGACGTTATCATTAGGAACTTAATGAATCAATTATACATTTAAAAATATTTATTTGATAAAATTATTTTTTAAATTAAATATATATATTATAATATAATTTTGAAAACATTTGACAAACACTTTATCAAGAACCGCTAGCACCAGATTTTCATGTCCAATTAAATCACATTTCTTAAACTAAATATTCTCCCACTTAAGAGCAATGGATTCTTTATTGAGAATTTACATAATCTCAAGTATAATGTAGGCTATTCAAACTACTCATGATATAACTTTCAATTAGGCATCATTGGTTGGTAGCTCAAAATAACTAACATGATAACTTAGAAAAATACAAACCCCTCAAGTCTAAAACGAGTATGTAAGTATGAACAACACTTATTCTGACAGTAATGTTTTTACCAATTGTGTTCATAATAGATCACTTTAATGCATTTATATAATGCACTCACATGCAAACTTAGAGTCTCACTTCAGTGATTGAGATTACATCACTCTATCATATGATAGCTTTACATGTAGCAACCCTATAAGTGATGTGTCCAACATCACCCATAGCTATAAACTTTCAGGTCTACAAGATCTGGATATCAAATCTCTCCACACATTCCAATGTGTCTAACATCCTACTATGTTACCTTAGGACCACTTATCTCATCTCATGAAATCAAATAATTACCAATATTAAGAAAATAATACATGTGATGACAAAATGAATAATTATTATTAAATAAATAATTAATTAATTATGCATATATTTTATGTGTATAACTTTGTCAAGACACATATTTCCAACAAAATTCACAATGAAATATGTTTATCAGTCCATTCGATAAGACTTTAGCTTCATGTTCTTCTTCAAATAATGGAGATATGTATTATATTTAAAAGAAACTAGGGAAATTCATAGATATTCCACTAAGAATTACAACATTTATTTGAAGATGTCTCAATGATGTCATCCTTATTTGAAGTTCAAATTCAAAATTCATTCCAAGAATTGAAACACATTGTACCTTTTGTGGGTTGGAGATGGAAACATTGGATTATATGTTCTTCAATTGCTCATCTGCTCAAGTTATATGGTTTAGCTCTCCATTGGGTCCACGAGTCCGAAAAATTCTAAAACTGTAAAGACTAAGTGTAGGATTGGTTGACATCAGTGCATGATCAACTTATATTCAAATTCGATGCAACTCTCTTATGGCACATCTAGAAGACCCAAAATAAAAAGATCATCAACAACCAAGTAATTATAGTAGAGATAATCATAATCAATACATAAGCACTCTCCACAATATCTAAATTTTCGATGCTCTAAAAGCCAACAATAATCACAGCTAAGGAACACATCTCAAGAGTTTGGAATTGTAATGATATCCCTGAGCTTTTATCTTTCATTTTTGTTATGGAACATTGTAATTGTGAGGATTTTCAAGTTGAATGAATTAAATTTAAGTTCCTTAGTCACCCAAACCAATCTGTATAATGCCCTCTTCAGTTTGCATGCAAGGTTTGGCTGAGCCTTGTCTACAAAACCTTTTAGCTGCACCATTTATCTTTTTTCGTTAAGGTTACTATTCAAGAATGCATTCTAAATATCTAGCTTGAACATCTTCCAATTCATAAAGAAAAAAAAAGAACAACAAAAAAAGTAACATTATTCTTTTTAGGTTAAAATAATTGGATTGAAGCCTTTTGTCTCAAGGATTGATAGGATGCATTAAGGTTCAAAGAGCAAGAGTATAGTAGCCTATGTAAAAACCATTGAGTTGATTTTTGTGTTTTATACGCAAGAGCTATAATCTTTACCATAGACATAAGTGAAGCTAGGGTGTAGAAGGGGCCCATAAATACATATATTAAATGATTAAACCATCTCTTCCTACTTATTTATTGTATGGACATTATTTTAGATGAGACCCATCGAATTACAAATCTTGATCTTATGAACATGAGACATGTGGTGAGTTCTAGGGCCCTTAAATTCATTTAAGGGTCTGTGGCTCCAAATCAAAGATGCTCCTTTCTTAAAAATTTCATTGATACACCCTAACATTGTGTACAAGGGCACTTGTAAAAGCACCTCTCGGATGGGACACGGCCATAGAATAGTCTAGGACACTCCTTTTTGGATCCTAGTCTCATGTAAATATGAACATGTGTTTGACCCCAAGATTTCCTAGGCTAAAGTCAATCAAATTATATGCTCCTGGCCATGTGTTTTTACTATAACGGTGTACTTAGCTATTGCAGATGTTGCTATATATAAAAGGTGTTGTATTCAAAATTTTAAATGATTTAGCTTAAGTTTTTATATTGGTTTCCTTTCATTTAGCTCATCAATATCACATAAACAAAAGATGACATCCCATGAAAAAGCGTCTAGGTGATTCATACATTTCATGGCCATGACGAACCAAATAAACTTTTTGGTTGAAAATCAATTATATAGGTGTCAAACACTTGATTTTGACACAAACGTCAAAAGATCCTTGTATTGGCCAAAACTTACTCTTCCAAAAACTTTAGGTGTTCCACTTAAGTGATTAAATTACTACCTTTGTAATTCATAAAATATGTCAATTGACACATTTGATTACGATATTGCTAAACCAGACTAACAAGACAATGACAATCCCAAGTTAAAGTCTACCAAATGGCATGACTAAAATCTGTCATTTAATTTCCCGTTGAAAAATAAACGTGATGCCACTCAAAGTCTTGAAAACGAAATCTAATGAAAAACGGATAGGAGTATGATGCCCAATGAACAAAGCGAATACACTAGCATGTTCAAAAGGGTTAGAACAAGAGATCACATCCTAAGTACTGCATTTAGGCAATTTTCAACTAATGTATGTGGATCTAGTCACATAAACTAGAGTATTTTATCAAATATTTATTGTACAAATCCAAAATGCGAGCCATTTGTTTTATACATTGTAAAATAATTGGATCTACTTGATTATATTCTGATTTAATCAAATTAATCCTCTAACCCCTTTAACTGATAAACTGCATATTTTTCAAGATAACAAAATCAACAATGGGACTTGATCAGATGACCTTGAAATTTACACTATGAGATCGTCATGTCAAATAAATCTATGACAATGAAAATGATCAAAATCGGAGACCTCCAGAGAGTTAGACATAGAGATGTATGGTGAAGTATGAAGGCACACCTACATTGAATAAAAAATCAACAACTTTCTAGAATGTTATTTATGCTTTATTCCTAAAAAAATTCTTGGATATGTTTTATTCATTATCCAAAGTGTGTCTTTCATACACACAATCATTTCCTATTATACACATTGTTAAGGCCTTAGTTTGTTTTATGATCATATTTTATATAATAATTATTAAAACATGTCATTACATGTGTATTAGAATAGATGCTTAGACCTAAACTTGTTTATAACTAATCACCTCACTAATCACCAAAAACTCTATAAAATGAGGGGTTTTCTCCTCATATTTTCATCCCTTTAAGGTTTAGAAAAACTCTAGAAAAATATTTCTAAAAGACTAAGCCTTAACACTTTGAAGAAGCTCTACAAAAATCCTTCACCATGTTTAACCACCTTAAGAAAACTTTATTATTTCTCTAACCAACTCCTCTCATTCTCTCTCCACTTCTACATCCTTCATTTTTCTCTCTCTTTCTTTTATTTTCTTTTCTCCCCTTAAAACAAGGTAGAATCTAAAGGAAGTGCTGCCAACATACAAAAGATATAAAATACCTGGATATAAATTATGGTGGTACTTTAATAAAATTAATCTTTATTTTATTTCTAGAATAAAATTTTCTTTTCTTTTTTAGTTTTCTTTTTTGTGTAAAAGTTTACTTTTCTTTACTTATTTTCTAGTGTAAATGTCATTACTTTTCTTTACTTGTTTTTAATATAAAATATATTTTTCTCTTTACATGATTTTCAGTGCAAATATCTTTATTTATTTTTAGATTAGTTTACAAGATTTTTAATAATAGTTTTACAAGATTTCTAGTATAACTTTATTAGTTTTCTAATGTAACTTTACAAACTTTCTACTATAATTTTATGAGCTTTCTAGACTAGTTTTAAAACTTTCTAGTATATCTTCTATTATCTCCCCTCTTGATATACGTCTATTGATCATATGGAAACTTGACTATCTTTCTTTATAAAAAGTGAGTATAGTCCATTCATATACATTGTCTTTATCCTTTAATTTTTTTTTATTATACAATAGCTCTATTTTATTTAAAGTTTTTTTAATGATTTTTTTATGGAAATGCTAACATTTCTTTCTTCTTAAAAAGTGAAAAGAAAGCACATTTTCCTACATGATATGTTCATCCCCCCTTACTTCTATTTTATTGTTTTTTAAAGCACGAAAGCATTATATAGCTCATAGTATAAGATGTCTCATTTATCTTTATGATTTATATTATGGAATAGAAGAGTTTACCCTCATTTCTTTTTAGAAAGTGAAGGTAACTCGTCATCTCTTACATACTTTCCTTAACAATATGCATGTTTATATATATATATATATATATATATATATATATTCTTTTTTATTACATGCCCAGTTTTTCTCTTTTTTTTTTTTACCCTGAAAGGTTAATGAGAAAATT
>JAOXJP010092245.1:0-14641 GCA_025762735.1 Platanus orientalis | reverse complement strand
GTAGGCATGTTAAGTGCATCATACATGTATGAACAAGGTTTCGAGGCTCGTATAAGTTCAAGATTGTAGTTTACTTATCAAACATTCAATATGATTACATCTAGGTGGAGGCGTTGCCGGAATTAAGCTACACCAAGATGATACCTGTGGATGTAGAGCCAGAAATTCCGAGACATAGGAAAGGTGCAGGGGTGAAGATTGCAGAGACTCAAGAAGCCCTAAAAAATCGTAGCAAAGGGTCGCTCCGGCAATAGGATCAAGCGGTGGGGAGAAGCAATGGTTTGAATTCAAATTTCAAACCTGATTCTCCGTCTCCCAATCGTAGGTCGACAAAGGAAGCTCGTCCAGTGAGGGAAAGGAGGCATAGGATGCAGTACAGAGGTTACATATAGGAGAAGAAAAACAATGAAGCTGGAAGAGGGAGGTAGGTAAGAGAAGGTCTAGAGGGCGAGGGTCATATAGGTAATTATAAGAAGTTACAAGGACATGGGTTAATTAGTTGCAACCAGACAAGTGGTTTGAACATGGGCCAAGGCCCAGAGAAGGCTAGTGTGGATATAAGGCCCATTTCAATAGGCACCAGAAGAGCTAACCCAACCCCATCTCTTATTAAAAGAAACAAAGGGCATCTTAGATCCGAAATGAAGGATTAAAGTTGTGAGGTAAGGGACTTCGACCTAGGACATCCAAAGGTGACAATGGCGAAGGTAGGAAAAGAATAGAGTGCGGAAGATGGGAAGGAGGAATATCGATAAGATAAGGTTACGATGGGATGAAAAGGAACAATAGAATGGAGAATGAACGCCAAGATTTCTCCCTCTTGTATCTTCTGAGTGGGTGCTAGCCAAAGTGAAGGAGGTGATCAGGAAGATAGGAATTTCATTCGTTGGGCTCAAGGAACAGGTGGAGGCCTTGTTTCATGAGATAGAACAAAGACGTTGAAAGCCCTCGCCAAGGATGTCTGCAGTAGAGAGCTAGGAAATCAGGTAGTAATAGTCGTGAACTTAGCAACTTAATTTCCTCTGTTAATTATGATGGAGGCAGGAGAAGTGAAAATCGGGGTAAAACGAAGCACAGGGTAAGGAAGGGTGGTAGGGGGGCAGCCTTGATATTGTTGTTTATGATGAACACGAATATATAATCATGGAATGTTAGGGGGTGAGGGAGAAAGGGAAGGCAAAATGTGTAAAAAAGTTGTGTAAGAAGTGGATGATAGACATTTTGTTGTTGCAGAAAACCAAGCTCAAGAAAATCGGCATTAAAGAGGGAATCAAATTATGAGGAAGAAATAAATTTGGGTTCAAACACAAGAATGCTATAGGAAGGGCAAGGGGATGGAACCAAGCTAAGGTGAAAGTAGTGGATTCCAAAATTAATGACTTTTAGGTGTCTATCAAGTGTGTTTCAAATGAAGACTCTTTTGAGTGGGTTTGCACTGGGGTGTAGACCTGTATGGGCCTACTGATCCAGCAAGCAAACATCTGATGTGGGAGGAGCTTAGTGATATCAAGGGAGGTAGGGATCTGCCATGGTGTATAGGTGGAGACCCCAATATAATCCGTGTTCCGAGCGAAAGAATGGGAGGCTGCAAGTTGGACACCCAAATGAGAAGATTTTCCGACTTCATTCAGGCTCATCATCTTATAGACCTATTCAAAGGTGCTTCCTTTACGTGGTCAAACCATCAAGATATCTTGGCTATGAGCAGGTTAGATCGGTTTGTGATTTGCCCCAAATGGGATACCACTTTCCAAGAGATAAGTAGATTGCTCTCCCAAAGCCTACATCTGATCATATCCCAATCCTCCTATATAGAGAGAACTACTTGAGGGGAGCCCATTGCCTTTTAGATTTGAGCTCATGTGGATGGAGAACCTCGGATTCAAGGAGAAAGTGAGGAACTTGTGGGCTTCCTTTTGGTTTTCTGGTACTGCTAGTTTTGTGTTCGGTCAGAAGCTTCGAGCTTTGAAAGAGGCTCTCAAGTTGTGGAACTTGTATGAATTTGGAAGAATTGAAAATCGGAAAAATGATTGCCTAAAGATCATAAAGGACCTGGACATGAAAGAGCAATAGGGAGGGCTGTCCAATATGGATAAGGAGCTCCAAGAAAAAAAGAAAAAAGAGTTCATGGATTGAACATGTATGGAGGAAATAAGTTGGAGAAAAAAATCCAGGGTCACATGGTTGCAGCAGGGGATAATAATACTAAGTTTTTCCATAAAATAGCCAATATGAGAGCCAAAAGCAACATTATTGAAAATTTATGGGATAATGGTAGGTGGATTGAAGGGAAAGGAAATCTAGTAAATTATGTGGTGGACTATTTATGAGTACTCTTCAAGGAGCCTTTCGGTTTTCGTCCTAAGTTGAATGGTATTATTTTCAATAGAATATTGAGAGAAAAGAAAGAGTAGCTTGAGCAAACCCTTTCGGACTGAAGAAATTGTGGCAGCCCTCCATAGTCTCAAAGAGGATAAAGCCCCAAGCCCTGACGGATTTCCATCAAGATTCTATGTTGATTTTTAGGACATCATTAGAGCTTATGTGATGGAGGTTCTTAGAGAATTTCATGAAAATGCCTCATGGTGCCATTCCCTGAGCGCCTCTTTCATTTCCCTAATTCCGAAGAAGAAAGGTGTAGTGAAAATCAAAGATTATAGATCGATCAGTGTGGTGGGCAGCATGTACAAGCTTTTGGCTAAGGTTCTTTCAAACAAGCTGATGGAGGTTTTGGGGGATGTGATTTTGGAAAACCAATACGCTTTTGTTATAGGTAGGCAGATAGTAGATTGCTCTATTATAGCTAACGAATTAGTAGATGAAATGATGAAGATGAAAGGTCTGGGGTTATGTGCCAGTTGGATATGGAAAAGGCTTACGACCATGTCAACTAGGGATTTTTGGACAGTGTTATGATGAGGATGGGATTTAGGAGAAAATGGAGAAACTGGATACAAGTATGTATCTCTTTGGCTTCTTTTTCTATTATGTTAAATGGGGTATCGGAGGGGTTCTTTAAAAATAGTAGGGGTCTTAGAAAGGCGACCGTCTCTCCCCCTTACTCCTTATTCTGGTGACTAAAGCCCTTAGCAAATTAATTTCAAAAATAGAGGAAGTGGGCCTATTAGAGGGTTGGGAGGTATCCCATAATGGTCTGAAAATCTTGATCCATCAATTTGCGGATGACACCCTACTCTTCATGAAGGCAGAAATCGAGCAAGTGCAAGTCCTCAGAAATTTTATGCTGTTTTTTGAAGCGGCCTCCAGACTTAAAGTTAACCTGAGCAAAAGCACTATCATTGGGGTGGGCAACTACCACAACATGGGTATAATAGCCAGCATCATGGGCTGCCAGGTGAGAACTTCCCTCGGACTTACCTGGGCCTCCCTCTTCGGGCCAAATATAAGTCTAAAGAAGTTTGGAATTCAATGATCGAGAAGTTTTAAAAAAAAAATTGGCTTCTTGGAAAGGTTTATATCTCTCAAAAGGTGGAAAGCTCATGATGTTGAAAAGCATGTTTTCCAACCTCCCGGTGTACTTCCTCTCTATGTTATCTCCTCCCAAAAAGATTTTGGACAGATTCGCAACTTCTTATGGGACTCTTTTGAGGGTGATCATAAGATGCATTTGGTGGGATAAAAATACGTTTGTAGGCCGACGGCTCATGGGGGATTGGGCATCCGATCTATAAAACAGCTTAATCAAGCACTTCTAGGAAAATGGATGTGGAGGTTCTCAAACAAGAACAGCTTATGGCGAAAGGTAATCACGTCTAAGTATGAAGTGCGGGAAATGGGGTGGGATAGCAAAACTCCCCAAGGGGCTTATGGTTCTGGTTTATGGAAAGGGATTTCTAAAGGTCTTGAGGCTTTTCGGAACAATGTAGCCATGCAAGTTGGTAGAGGTGACAGAGTACGGTTTTGGACGGATGTATGGGTTGGTGAG
Organism: Platanus orientalis; assembly: GCA_025762735.1. Lineage (NCBI taxonomy): Eukaryota > Viridiplantae > Streptophyta > Magnoliopsida > Proteales > Platanaceae > Platanus > Platanus orientalis. The sequence continues at coordinate 10,695 of JAOXJP010092245.1, read as the reverse complement.
ATGCCCTTGGAAGCTGCCTTCTGATGCCTACAATTGTAACTAATTAGAACTTAAATCCCTCCAAGATTGATTAAATGATAACTATGATCTGTAATACAGAAACTGCAATAATGAGAATGGCACATTCAGGTTTGCTTCCATTGGTTTTTAATAGATAGAGATTTAGCCCAGGTAAAAAAAAAAATCAAATCTCAAATATCAGGTGATATGCAACAAAATGTCAATCATGACAATACAATGTTTCATATTCTAAAGGAACAACCACCCCCTGCCTCTTCCCTTTTCTTGGTGAGAAGAGGCAGGGTCCACATCACAAACCCGTCACACTCCTTTGCAATCCAAGTAAAAAAACAAAAAATCAAATCTCAAATCAGGTGATATGCAACAAAATGTCAATCACGTCAATACAATGTTTCCTATTCTAAAGGAACAACCACGCCCTGCCCCTTCCCTTTTCTTGGTGAGAAGGCTGGGTTCACATCACAAACCCCCCACACTCATTTGCAATGCAATTACATCAAATGAACTATTTGTATCTGAAACCTAGACAGGATTACAGGATTATCATCAGATGGGAATTAAATCCCTATTTACCCATTTCCAAAATCAAGTTAACCGTCACTCAGCAAGAAAGTTGCCTCCTCATCAGACCTAAATGCCTTCTATTTAGCATTTTCACAACTGTCAGATACCTTCCAGTTTCATTTGACGAAAAAAGGGAAGAAAAGAGACGTAAAGAAGCACCGCTGTATGAAACAATTAGGTGCCCAAAATTCCAACTGAGGGAGACACCTTGAATGTAGGGAATGGGCTCACCAGGAATCAGCTATCTTGTGAAGGAACAAAATAACAATTCTTCAAATGGTCATCCTTAGCTTGATTGGGGATCCCTGGAGATTCATATGATTTATATCATAACCTACCGATTTCATTTATATTGCCTTCCAGTATCCTTTGTGGTAATAAATGACAAACATATCAAACACTACGCTTTTTCAAGCAAGTTATCAGAATATGAAAAGACATAAAGCCAATTACTTCCATTTAACTCTCCGAAGGTAACAGATACCACTTATTCATTTTCTGAACAACATCCAATCCATAAGCATCTCAAGCATATGATGATTTTGAGTTATATCAGCTCGACATCCTACAAAGAGAGGATTGTCGAGCTTCCGCACTATTCTAGATTTAATTGAAGAACACGGATACAATAAGATCAAAACCTAAAACGAAAGGAGTATGTTATACAAAAAACATCAACAAAATAAAGCAAAAATCGTCAAACAAAAAGAAAAAAGACAGAAACTTGAAATGGATCCAATAAACAAACACCATACCTGATAATGGAAAACTCGAAAACCCTAATCACACCCCATCTCAGAGCGCGAAAACAACACCATAAACGCTATAAACCATCAAAACGATCGAGTACAGATCCAGGAACCTCCTATAAAACAACAATCTTTGCATCCCCCAATAATCGCTAAATCAGCGAAGATTCCTCTCAAGCTTCTGCAATCATCATATCGTAATCATAGAAATACAAAACCGTAAAAAAAAAAATCTCTCAAATCAAAACGAAACACACCGAAAACCTAGAGAGATTACGGTTCCGTTGAAGCTCCCGAAAACCTGCTAAAGGTTAAGCGGTCACAGGAACAGCTGTTTTGAAGTAATCGTATAGAATTTAGCTGTTTTTTTATTTGAGAAGGTTTCGGAAGGGGCTAAAAATGGCAGAGTTGCAGGAGAGAGAGAGAGAAGGAGAAAGTGAGCAAATTTATACGGGAGAGATTCTGGAAAGTTGGGTAGAGAGAGAAAGAGAAGGAAGGAACGAAAAGGCCCGGGTGTTGCGCAGAGGATTTCAGACCGGAAGGAAATTTGCCAGATCAGCATTTCACACCGTCCAATAAGAAACTTGGCCACTAGGGACAAAGTTGGACTATTAAATTCGATGGTTTGGTTTTCGAATCGCTCGCCTTTATATGCTCTTCTTTTGGCCTTCTTCATCCACACCCTAGCCACTTTTTTGGCATGAATGTGACGTTAGGGTGTAATTATTGAAATACCCTTTCCAAATAAAGGAAGGTCCTGTGTATATTTATGTTTCATGTTTGGCAACAGTGTAATCCTCTTTGGATGCACGATTGATTTTACCGTATTAGGATATTTATAAATTTAAGTTTTCCCGTTGATTTTGAATCATCTCCAGTATGAATGGGGAGATATCACTCCATTACCAATTAGTGCATGACATGTGCTCTGACCAAGGGCGTTTGAATCAATACACATGGGTCTAAGTGGGTATCATGGTAAATTTATAATGGATAACTACCTATGTATTTATTATTATAAGTTTGTTAGACACCATGTCATATCCTGAGTAGAGACTGGAGTGGTTCATGTGAATTCTTGCTGATCATAAATAAATACAAGGCAATGATGTATATCTGATCCGCCTAAAAATAAATATGTCAATTTTATGAACAAATACGATACGGATATATATTGATCCCATCTATTTATTTATTCATTTATTATTCGGTTAAAATCTATATCCTATCGGCATCTGAATCATCTAAGTAAAATACAGATTTATAGGATTGTCAATCAGACCAGGTTAAGCCGGGCCACGGTTTGTTCAAACTCAACACAAAATGTTACCTGAGCCAAAACTTGACCCATATAAAACTTTGGGTTTAAAAGTTGGGTTCAAACTCAGTCCATTTTAAAACAACAGGTGTGGGGCTCGTGTTTAGCCACCTGAATCAAAACTTTTTTTTTTAATTTTAGGGCTGATTATAGGACCATAATTGCCCTTAAATAGATATTATATGAATTTTTTTAAGAGTTGATGCTTGAACTATTTGATGATAGTAAATTTATTAAAAATATATAGATCAAAAAAGAATAAAAATTATAGACCTAATATCTGTATATAAATAAAATTTTTATTTGCTAACTAATTTAGGCCGGGTTTGGGGCTAAACTTGAGTTTGCTCAATCTTGATCTGCCAATTGAAATTTGGTTGGAATTTTAACTTTTTGGCATATATGCTGAGCTTTGAAAACTGTTCAATTTTATGTATTATAACTGTTAGTGCAGAGGATTTGGGCTCGTGTCGGGAAAGTGTGTGAACTCGTGTTGGGAAGGTGTGCTCAGCATGTGTTGTTCCTGTCTTTACTCAACAGCAGAGCATATTAAAAACAAGTGCCTAGGAGAGAGAGAGAGAGAGAGAGAGAGAGAGAGAGAGAGCAACATCATCACATTTACGCGGGCCGAAGAAAAATGAGACTTGAGAACCGAGAGAAGATGTTGTGTTAGGATGTATTGTTGATCCCCTCAAGCGGGTGGGGGAGAGAGAGAGAGAGAGAGAGAGAGAGAGAGAGCAACATCATCACATTTACGCGGGCTGAAGAAGAATGAGACTTGAGAACCAAGAGAATATGTTGTGTTGGGATGTATTGTTGATCTCCTCAAGCGGGTGTGGGCCTCATGCACTCCAGTGAGGGAGCGAATGTACATCTTGAACAGAACCCTTCTTGTCTCTCACTTGAGAGTGATTAAGGAGAGGGTGCGGGTATAACCCGTTTTCCCTATGGATTTGGTAGGACAACTTAAAGTTAACATAAATTAAGAGTGCCAAAAAGTGAAAAGCATACCCCAAAAAATGTATATCACTTTTTTGGTGCTGATGTGTTGGCACCTAATGTCAATCTCACATTAGGCTAACTTTAAGTTGTCCTACCAAATCCTGCCAGTCCCTTTTTTATTATTCCCAGATGGGAGCAAATGTTCTGCTTAGGAATTTGTATATCCCACCATGTTCTCACACCATACACATGGTTTTTTAATTTGGTGCCTATTTTAAATAGGGAGAAAATGTTCATTTGAACATTTTTTTTTAACAGTTTTAATCCTGTACACCCAATTTTTATGCATTTTTTTTTTCATTTGACTATTTTTACAGTTTCAACCCTATACATGGAGCTTTTGTATAGAGGACACAATGAGACATAAAAATTTCAGGATAGAGCAGATATTTAGGTTCCTATTTTAACATCGAGAATGTGAAGATTGTAACTGTTTTTGGTGCTACGGTGCCCAAAAAAATGTTTTATTTATAAACCATTATTACTTTTGTTTTCCTTGCAATGTGGGAGTGAATTTTTCCAATGAAAACCACCACCCAAAACCTAACCAGATTATCTCTCATAACCATTTTCATATATTGTTTTAACATTAAAACACATTTTCAAAACAAACTTAACACAAAATTTTCAATAGATGGGCCCATACGCAGTTGAGATGGTTATTTGATTAATTTTTCATGATGTAATGGATATGAGCAGATAGGCTTATGTTTCTACCAAAAAAAATGAAGTAATGCATGATAGAATTGAACATGGGAGTTAAAAGGATCTCATACACCCAAATTTGTCAGTTCCCCGTGCCCCCACATCACAAGGTGACACATAATTTTTTATTTTTTGAATTTGGTGCCTATTTTTAGGGACTATATTTTCCTTTGGATTTGGTGTGACCCCTTTAAAAATGCTTAAGGTCCACCCTATATCTGGGGCAACACATCACTAATAGGGGTGGGTATGGGCCGGGTCATGATAGGCCCAGGCCTGCTCATTACACTTGGGATTTGGTCAGCCCCAAACTCAGAATTTTTTAAATATTAATGCCCAACCTAGACCCTATAATTTCATCGGGTCTCAGATTGGCCCATTAGTTTGGAAAAAGGTTTATTCAATAAAAATTGAACTTAAAACCTCTTACTTTAAACACTCTAACCAATTAAACTATATGAGTTTACTTATTTTATAAAAGCACAATAAATAATAAAATATTAATCTGATGGATACTTATTTTTTATTTAAAAATTATTATTACTGTTTTAACCCTATGCACCTAGCTTTTGTGTGTAAGACATCATTGGACATACAAAATCTTAGACAACATTTATTCCCATATATAATATATATAAAGACCTTGTAAAAATGTGTCATGCTATTCAACACCCTCTACGTGGGTTCTTTTTAAGGAGTTACCTTTGTCAAGTCAATTGGGATAAATTACCTGATCTCAATTCTAAGTATGAGAGATAAGAAATTCAATTTTTTGCTAGACTTACAATCCCTTAAATCAACATTTTAGATGGGAGTTTATTCAGTATATTCAACTCAAGAGATTCTTATTGCTCTTCTCTTAATGAATCTACTAATCATAAAAGTAAAAAAAAATAAAAAGAAGAAGAAGAAATTCTTATTATTCTCAAGAAAAATACTATTGGACTAAAAAAATATGAAGAAAGTACATAGATTATGTTACGGGTGTCAGCGAAAAAAAATGTTTGATTCTCTCTAATATATATATATATATATATCTGTCTTTGGGCTGGGCTCAGGCTGGGTGGAGGAAAGCCCAAGCCTAATCCAAAAAGGGTTCAGGCCTCAAGTCATTTTTTTTTTTTTTTTGTTGGGCTGGGCCAGGTTTAGGCTGGCCTAGGCCCCAGGCTCACCCTTAATCAGTAGGGGTGACAATGTTTGACATGAACCTAACATGAAATAAGTAGGTTAGGGTTGACTATAAACGTGATTTGGATCAAAGCAAGTCAACTTGCTTTGACACGATTAATAAATTGGTTGGGTTTAGGTTGACCAATATAGTCGTATACCCTTAACCTGACACGACACAAATCTGACTCACCAACACGAATTACCACATAACCAGTGAACGTGACACGAACCCAACACGAAATAAGTGGGTTAGGATTGACGGTAAACGTGGTCAAAACGGGTCAACCTACTTTGGCACGATTAATAAATAGGTTGGCTTCGGATTGAGCCATATTGTCATACACCCTTTTCTTGACACAACATGAACCCGACCGGCAACATGAATTGCCACCTGTACGCATCAACACTGAAAAGTGATAATCACCCCCCTTTTCCAGTATTGTTGTGCTCGCCCCTAATGCAGGGCAGACCTTGGATGGTTTTTAAGGGTTCGCAACAAATCCCAGCTACTGCATTTTCATTTTAACGCTTTTTTCACGGATTTAATCCTATACAATTTAACAAAACAAAAAAAAATTGAGTACCTATTTTTTTATTTGAAAACCGTTTTTACGATTTTTACCCAATACACCCCACCCTTTGTGTGTGGAGACACGGGGACAGCCCCATACATAGAGGGGGGAGACAGTTAAATGAGGACCACAACTGGACAAGGACTGGCAACCGTGTCAGAGAATTCACGAGATAGGATCCAAATCCTGATCTGGGAAGGGTTGTTTAAAAATAAATAATAATAATAATAATTTTCAAAGGTGAAAGATGGCTTGCATTAACTAAGATGGATCAGTGTTAATTGGTACAGTATTTATTTATTTTGCCAATTAACGCTCAAACAAGACCCAATCCTTGTTTGATCAGGTGTCTATTAATTTGTTAGAAGAACTTTGAATAGAACCATCAGGTGGGTGGCCTAGTGATGAGCAAGCAGGGTTTAGGGCGTACCAAGTCCCGAGGTCCTGTTTTCAACTCCTACTAGCTGCTAACGCTGCTGGTCATGGACTGCAAGGCGAAGCCTTGTTTCGGAAGTCTTGTTCGGGGTAGAGGGATTAGTCCTATGGTGCGTGCAAGCTGGCCCGGAGATACCCTTCATATAAAATAAAAAAATAAAAAAAAAAAACTTTGAATAGTGCCACTCACTTGCTGGCAAGCGGGTCTCATGTCTTCCGGTCCCCAATTCGGATTCGTATAATCGTATTGGTACTTATCCCTTCCTTTCTGGTTGGACAAGGCCATAGCAGCTGATGTAGTGGTATAAATCCCTGTCGCAGTTGTCACTGTCTTTCATTCCAATTTTAAATCTTTAATTATGAGAGAGTGTCGCAGTTGTCTGTGTCACTGTATTCCATTCTAATTTTAAATCTTTAATTATGAGAGGGAGAGAGAAAGAGAGTATGGATGGAAGGATGAGCGTGTTGCGTGGAATTGTATAATATGTTGAGAGTCATAGCAATCAGCTAATATGGTTGTGAGACAGAACCAGCTCTGGATTAGACCAAACTATTAAGTCATCATGTTCAACCAGGCTTGGATTATGTGAAAAAGAATCTCGTGAGAATCGTGAAAACGGCACCAGTGGGGCTGACGCATCAGTATCGAAAAGTGATTTACACTTTTTGGGGGGCACTTATCACTTTTTGGCGCTGATGTGTCCACACCCTGATACCGTTTTCACAGTTCTCACAAGATTCGTTCTCATCTAATTTGTAGTGTAAGTTTTGCATTTTGCATGTTCCTCACCTGTTAGGTATGGCACGGATTTGGTGCTGGAAGCCCAACCTCCATCCACATGTAGGGATGGCATCAAAAAACTAATTTACACTTTTTGGGTGGCGAGGATTTTCTACTATCGGCATAGGAAAACGCCTAAGTCAAAGGGTGGCCACATCAGCACCAAAAGTGATTTTCACTCATCCCCGAAAAGTGAAAATCACTTTGGATGCTGATGTTTCCACCTGCTTGACCAACGGCGGAAGTGGGTAAAGGTTAGGGGTCCGTATATAAAATCCTCACCGCTTTTTGGGGGATAATTTTCACTTTTTATCCCTTCTTGCATATGAGTTAACTTCAGTGGCGGAACCACATTGGAGCCGGAAAAGGCTATTTATGGAAATCTGCTTTTCTTGATGTATTAGGATGGCATTAAGGGGTGGATGCATCAGTACTGAAAAGTGATAAGCACCTCCCAAAAAGTGAAAGTCACTTTTAGGTACTGAAACTCAGCCCCCTATGTCATCCTAATACATCAGGAAAAGCAAATTTCCTTACCTAATACCAGCCCCCTTGTAGGGACCCATTCAATGTGTGAGTACACTTGTAATAATAATCGGTTAAAGCATATCAGCCACGACGCAGCTGCCTCCTTGTCAGAAAATCATTACCTCCCCATTTGGATTAGGTCAACCCCTTAACGGGTGCCAACATGCATCCACAACCAGCAAACGACACGTCAGTTGAAAAGGTGATTTACACTTTTTGGGAGGGGCGCTTATCACTTTTTTCGATGTGCCATATCATCTGCTGGTTGTGGGCATGCCATTGGTGCCCGTTAAGGAGGTGCACTTAATCCTCTAGTTTGCCCCCTTACGAGAAAATCTTTGCTTCGCCCTTGGCCAATCTTAGGCGTTTGTCAAGGGGCACACCAAATCCAGGGGTGTCATAGTTAGGGTGTGTTAATGAACCAGGTTTTAACCACGTTGAACTATACTTGATCCCAACGAGTTGGGTCCTACGCCACTGCTAGGCCTGCCCTAACTCATCTAGGCCATGGAATTTCCGTTTGGCTCTACAATCAAAACCGAAAGTCTGATCCAATGTTTTGTGTGAACCATACAATTATGCCTAGGCGCAACCACTTAGGCAGTTAGGCCGGCCTCGTATCCTTTGCGCCGCCCCCTTTATGCGACGTCATGAGCCGAGACACAAGGGGTTATCATTTCACTTTTTGGAGATGTCACATCACCCCCCAAAAGTGAAATGATACTTCCCCTTTGTCTCGGCTCATGAAGTTGCACAAAGGGGGGCAGCGCAGAGGATACTCCCCCGAATACCTGTTTTTTCTTACTAATTATTTTAATAAAAAATTCAGATTTGTTGGTAAAGAAAAATAAAGTGACAGGTAACATAAAAACTGTCACCCAAACATCCACTCACATTACCTAAAGGCAATGGCCTTCAAATGTGTTTCCACAAAGACATTATTGTAAATAGGTACAACAATATTATAAGACAAATGTAAGAATACAACATTCTTATCCATACGTGAGAGTATATACTTGACAGTCCACCTAACTGACTACTAATTCACTGAGCTCGTAGGAAGACAGTTAGGTCCATAGAATAACTACCAACAACTGAAAATTCTCTGGACATGGTACAAATTGATTTATTTGCAAGTATAACTAAGCTCAACAAATTTACCTATTTACCTTAGTAGGACTAGTGAATGCCCCGTGAAAACACAGGCAGGCGAACGGGCAGGTGAGTGCATACATGTGAAATCCCGTGTATATAAGATTTTAGAAAAGGATTTGAGAGAATGAACCATTCGAGCGGTTTTAAAAATTTAACCAATTAAGAGAGAGAAGGGGGAGAGAGAAGAAACCCATTAGAAGTAAGAAACTGAAATTTAGAAGAAGATGGGAAGAGATAGATGGATAATGGAATCGTAGGTGAGAGGAATATAGGAAAATAGAATAAAACCTTGAGAAAATCGCTGGGATTGTCCAACTGAACAACCCTTTGCTTTAGTTCACATGAATTTATCATGTCATCTGTTTGGCCCAAAGCTAGACTAACAAAACATAAAGTCTAAATTAGAACAATTAATTGCATACATTAAGTACGTGTTTTGAACTCAACCAACTCTACTATTCTATTTAGAATTTTAAATTTGTTAAAATCTAATTTTAAAAAATAACTTTTCGAGAAAAATATGTAAAAGTTCCCTCATAAAAAATCCTATATTATTTATATCCATCAATTTGCATGAACTAAGCGAGGAAGATGTAAAGAGAAGGTAAGAGATAGAATTTTGTTTTCTATTAATATGATGGATATTCAAATCAATTATGGGTTTTATGAATATGATCCTTTTTATGAGGGTTATTTTAGATATTTTTCCTTTCTTCCATATAATTTTCAACTTTTTTGCCTAATAAAGATGTTTTTTCTTAGATCTAACCATAAAACCCGGACACATATCATTCTACTACCTCGAATTTTAGGACGTGCAACCATGTAAGTACCTTACATGAGTTCAATTTAAATTATTTTATGTAGTTGTAAGAATCAATAATATTTAATATTATAATCAATTATTGTTATCTTAATGAAGCATGAGATTAGATAATGGGTTGGGTGGGGTACAGTTAAATAATTGAACTTCTAAAAGGAAATACAAGTGAAGAATCTCTCTTGTGTAAGCATCCAAGAAAAAAGCATCCCGCTAGAGTGCTAAGGAGACAGAGAAACCAACAAAGGAATGAAATTCTAAAGTATCTTCATTCCAACAAAAACCTCAACCCTTTTTCTAGCTAAATCACACAACACTTGGGTGAAAGTTTTTTTAGGGGAAAAAAGAAGAAACCCTAACTAAGACGTACATTGTCTCAAAATCAGATTATGACAATAATTAAAATTTTATTTTAGTTTTATTTTTTTATTTTGAAAATAAAATTGGTGATTGGTTGTAAAAAGTACTACAAATAGAATGTCTGGATCATTCACACTGCTGGTTTTTGGCCTACGAGATCTTACAAACGAGTACAGAACCTTTTGCATGTGCACCAAGCATATAGCAAAAAGGCCAATGAGGTTTTATAATATGATTAAGCTAAATAGAAAAATGACTAATGACTAAGTGGTGTATGTAATACATAATCCCATGTGAATGCAAGCTGTTTGATAATGAAGATAGTGATGTCATAATGTTTTTATGACATCCCCTACATTCACAAAGTATTATCTTAAGTTACAAGTGGGGCATCAGTATCCAAAAGGAAATTAGTTATGAAAAGGGTTCTTAGCTAAGACTAACCAAAGAGAGAATTTGAGTGACAAAAAACAAGATTTGTTTCTTATATATATAAAAAAAGAAGATTTGTCACC
>JAOXJP010092235.1:0-14641 GCA_025762735.1 Platanus orientalis | reverse complement strand
ATCCCTCCACCCCGAACAAGGCTTCGCCTTGCGGTCCGTGGCCACCGGCATTAGCAGCTAGTAGGAGTCGAACACAGGACCTAGGGACTTGGTACGCCCTAAACCCTGCTTGCTCACCACTAGGACTCTGGTGATTGGCTGGCTGGCTGCTTTGTTAGAGACAAGTGGTGTCTATACACACGGGAGATGGGACGACGTAACTTTGATCCTCCTATAGGTGTCTATGACAATTTTACACGTAGGACTTTTGAAGAGAAGTAAAGATTTATTTTATTAGTTAGTAAATCCTTATAACGTATTACAGGAAGAAACATTAGTTATTATATGGTTGTAGCTAGTTGAATTATCTCATAATGAGGGAAGGAAGTAAACTTTAAGGCTCATTTCCTCGCACAAATAAATATTGATCCTGGAGGATCATCCATTGTAAGGATTATAAATTCTTATGATTAGTTAAAAAAATTATTATGATTATTTAATAGAATATATATTAAAAAAAAAAAAATCCTCTTTTACAATAAGGAATCCTTTACTGCAGCTTAAAATCTTGTTCTGCAGATGATTGCAAAGCAACACTGCCTACACATAATTCAAAAAATCAAATTTGGATAGGTGATTCACTTTTTTTAGACTCGGGTAGCACTGCAGATAATGTGACACTTTAAGCTGCTGTAGAGCACCCTGAATCCTCTTTTACCCCTTGTGGATTTCCGAGACACCTGTTTGATAAGATGATGCGGATTTCCTTATGGAAAAAAGTTGTGGCGACCCTGAAGCACTAGGCGCTGAGTGAAACATGGCAAAAGAAAGTGAACTGTCACTTTTTTGTGTACAGATAGGGTGTTCTTTCACTTTTTACAACCACGTGTCACTCAGTACCACTACGGTCGCTGCAACGTTTTGCACTGTAGGAAATCTACTTTCGAGAAGAGGTCCTAGGCACCAATCAATGCGTGACACCAAGCCCGATATAGGGACGCTAATTACATTGGTTAAAAGAATTGTATAATAGTAAATAAACACTAAATGAATACTATATATTTACCGAAATATTCTTTTTCAGGCATCGTGTCACATGCAGGATTGTCACTGGCGTGATCCTTCTTCAATCTAACCGGAGATGGTTCGAAGTCCAGGCGATAAAGTGCAACCCAACACTCATAAAAGCATAGCGAGAAGAGATAAGCGGGTAGAAACGGTTGGAAATGGAGACTCTTCTCACCACCACAAGCGCCGCTCATCACCCTCACCACCCTCCCTTCTCCAACCCAACACCACCACCACCCTCTTCTCTCAGACCATCTCTTTCTTTCTCCTCCACATTTGGAGGAGGACGCATAAGGAGGAGGACAAGTCTCTCTCTTTGGAGAAACCCATCTCCTCTTCCTCTCAGAGTCTCTGCTAATTCTCAAGCTGCCCCTGCTTCCATGGAGACCTCCAAAGCTCCTCCCATTCCCTCCGAAATGAAGGCTTGGATTTATGGGGAATACGGAGGTGTGGATGTTCTTAAATTCGAATCGAAAGTCTCGGTTCCTGATGTGAAGGAGGACCAGGTGCTGCTGAAGGTTGCTGCTGCGGCGCTTAACCCAGTTGATGCCAAGAGGAGGCAGGGGAAGTTCAAGGCTACTGATTCTCCTCTCCCTGTAAGTTCTTTCTTTCTTTGCTCATTTATTTCTGTTGGATTTCTTAATATTCTTTGTTTCTATGTGTTTTCTTGGACTTTTTTGATTGCTGTAGTGGAAATCAGCTCTCTGATTATTTGGGGTTTTTTTTTTCCTGGTAAGAATGTCTTAATTGTGCATGGGAATTGTGTTAAGGAAGAGATTTATGGTGGTTTTCTATTCTAAATTATATGTATATGTGTACTTTGAATTGAGTAAGTAATATAGAAAGTGCTAAAGTGGGCCCTTATTTGGTTTCTTGAAGAATGCTTTCCTCTGAATGGGTGTCTGAAAATTGTTGTGAAGGAACTGAAATTCACTAGATTTAGAAGCGTAAAGAGAAAATAAATTAAGAAAAGTACTGGAAGTGTTGCTGGAGAAACTCATATCTATTGATTTTATATGATCTGATGTAGATCAAACTAAATAAATAAATTATTTTGTATTATTGTTTTTATTTAAGGAAGAGATTTATGCTGGTTTTCTATTCTAAATTATATGTATATGTGTACTTTGAATTGTATAGAAAGTGCCAAAAATGGGTCCTTAATTGGTTTCTTGAAGAATGCTTTCCTCTGAATGGGTGTCTGAAAATTGTTATGAAGGAACTGAAATTCACTAGATTTAGAAGCGTAAAAAGAAAAGAAATTAAGAAAAGTACTGGAAGTGTTGGTGGAGAAACTCTTATTTGTTGATTGAGAGTCGTATATTGATTTTATATTATCTGAAGTAGATCAAAGTATCAAACTAAATAAATTAATTATTTTGTATTATTGTGTTTATTTAAATTTTTTGTTCCTTTGCTTTTGTGCTTAATTTCCTTACTGATTACTTCCTTGTTTGTGTAACCTTTGCTTTCTCTTTCTTTGTTTGGTTTCTTTTTGTGGACTCTTTCTTGTATGAAAGATTCCTGCTAACAAACCCTTTCAGAGGCAAAGGTTTAGTCCCCCATTGGTTGGATCCTTTCCCAGCTCCATCTTATATATGAAAGATGATTAGGTACTTGCATTGCTGTTCTGTGGTGCCCCATTTGCAAACACACTATATTATTTCTGGGTTATATCAATTTCTACTTTCCAACATCATACTATTCACTTGACATTGTATATGTCTTCAATAATGAATCGGGCTCTCAATTATAATTGCTAGAGTTACAACATTTTAGACATTCTCTGAATGTGGGTTTTGGTGTAGACTGTTCCAGGCTATGATGTTGCTGGTGTTGTGGTAAAGGTGGGCAGCCAAGTGAAGACCCTGAAAGAAGGGGATGAAGTATACGGGAACATCAATGAGAAGGCTCTGGAAAACCCTAAACAGTTTGGCTCTTTTGCAGAATACACTGCTGTTGAGGAGAAACTGTTGGCTCCAAAACCAAAGAATCTGGATTTTGCACAGGCTGCTGGCCTTCCTCTTGCTATTGAGACTGCCTATGAAGGTCTTGAAAGATCTGGATTTTCTGCTGGTAAATCTATTCTTGTATTGGGTGGTGCAGGTGGAGTTGGAACCCTGGCAATTCAGGTATATTGTTGTTCCGTTTTAATTTTCACTTTAAGCACTACTCCTAGTTAAGTAAAACAATTGGTTTGGGTTATAGGACATTCTGCTTTCCTTCCCTGTAAAAATCAACATTGTTATGAAGATTGCCTTTTATAGTTTGTGTAGACCTATATGGTTAGAATTCTTAGGTTTTTTGTAGTAGAAAATTTTGTTATGATTCCCCTTGAGCTCCAGCAGGATTTGGAAATAGACTGACCTGTTCATTGTCCCTTAATCAATATGTCCTACGATTCTTCATTGCTGCTGTCACAAAAAATCTGTTTTGATTTCTTAAATATTTGTTTGTGTGGAAAATTAATAGAAATTTAAAATTTAGCTCCTATCAGTTGTCCTTCACCTTTGCAACAAATGTATTCTTTGCGGATGTGCATAACATAAAATCCCTTTACACAACAGGATAACTTTTAGTAAGATTGTTTTACAATTTGTGCATGCCCTTTCTTTCTTGAGAGTAAAATAAATATACTGAACAACAGAATCAAGTGGAAGTGCAATGTGTCTAATCCTTGTCTCTTGCATGAAAGCGAATGATTACCCTATACCTTTTGCACATACTCATCCACTGGAAACCTTTCTTGTTTCATGGTCACAAACTCATGGAAGCTCTTCTGGCTTTGAAGTTTGTATTTTTTTTTATTTTTATGTATCTTAATCTCTGAATTTCATTACCTCAAAATAAATAATATATATATATATATATATCCAAATTTTCATGGTCAAACTCAAGGATCCAAACTCACCCTACAACTACGTATTTACTCAGCAGGGTTTACTAGGAATACCTATTTTCCAATGGGAATCATGGGCTCAAGTAGAAGGGGCTTGATTCCTTGTACTTGCTAGTGAAGGTGTCATATTGTAGAAATTATCAGCTTTCTATCCATGGTTTCTTCAGAAATATCGCACATTGGCATTTTATATCAGACTACTTGAGTTCTGTTCAGCCTAGGAATACTTATGTTTCCTTTTTATCATGTTGGATCAGCCTTTTTTCCTTAGAAAAAAAAAAACCAAATATTTAGAATGTTCAGAGTTGCCAACCCCCTACTTTTTCCACTTGTTTTTGTTTGAGCAGCTCGCAAAGGAGGTATTTGGTGCATCAAAAGTTGCAGCTACTTCGAGCACAGGAAAACTGGAGTTGTTAAAGAGCTTGGGTGTAGATTTAGCTATTGACTACACCAAGGAGAACTTTGAAGACCTACCAGAGAAATTTGATGTGGTATTTGACGCAGTGGGTAAGATCTCAAACCGATTGTCATTTTTCATAAGCTATCAGCACCATTTTCTTTGTGAAAGAAATTGACTGACAACTAACATTTGTAAGAACTTCAGCTTTATAATTTAAGAAGATAATGAGTATGGTCTTGGAGAAGTGACTAAGGTTGTATACTTCTACATACCTTGGTAAGCTTTGGTAGGTTGAGGTTAATATATTCAGGAGGAAAAATTAAAGAGGAAATATCAGGTTTGAATTTCCATCTCCTAGGGGATCTCCCATGCCAACACTATTGGATGATAATAAGCATATGATCTTTAGAATTCTTTTGAATCTTTAGAAAAGAAAAACCTGAGAGACTGCCAAAAAAAAAAAAAAAAAGATTTCTTCCTGTGAAGTTTTCTAACTAAATAAATTCATCTTTTACTATTTTGCATTATTCAACTTGATTTACAGTTAATTAAAATGGGCTTATTATTATTATGTTTGAAAAAACAGGGCAGTGCGATAGGGCAGTTAAGGTAGTGAAAGAAGGTGGGAGTGTTGTGGTGCTAACTGGTGCTGTCACTCCACCTGGGTTCAGATTTGTTGTCACTTCCAATGGATCTGTATTGAAGAAACTAAATCCATTCTTGGAGAGTGGGAAGGTGAAGCCAGTGGTCGACCCCAAGGGGCCATTCCCATTTTCCCAGGCAGTCGAAGCATTTTCTTATATTGAAACGTGCAGAGCGACTGGAAAGGTAGTCATACATCCAATCACATGATAAAAATGAGGCCATCTTGAGCAATGCAATTATGTTATCCTTGCTACTAGAATGTACTACCACTTAACGTCAGGAGTCCTGTGGATACTTTGATATGTAAAGTATTGCAATTTTGTAATTACATTTTCTGCTTTTATTTTATAAATTACTTGAAATTTGTATTTTGACTTATTTGTTGTCTGTTTGTTTTAAGTTTTGAGTAAGTAAATAAAGGAAACACGAGAAGCAGTGTAAAGAGAAAACCTGAATAATACATTCAAAAGAAATGATCTAGTAGTTGATTTCATCCGATCATCAAGGTCCAAAGTAAAACCATAGTATTTTTCCCATCCAGTTTGCTTGCATATTCTTCTAAAAAATCCTTAAGATTGTCCACAAGAACTGAACTAGTTGATAGTTGACATCATTTGTTAGCATTGATTTACTCATCCCCCTTAATGTACTCAGCATATCATGCTAATGTGCTTATAGACGGTAATTTTCTGTTTGTATCTTAAATTCTTAATCTATGCTCAACATCTCAGGTAAACTTTTCTCTTTGCTAGAAAATCTAGGCCTCTAAATGTCAGAAGGGATTGTGTGAATGGATAGTATTGTTATTTGTATATTCTTTAAAGGAGAAAATGCATAGCTATTTCTTCTCATGTAAATTTTATATGTAGAAAAGATGGGTAGACCAGTAACTACGCCTTCATTTTTTGTAGCACTTTTCAGTCTTCTTTACCTTTTCTCAATGACATTTAGGACATGATTACCTAATCATAACGGGGTTTCCTTTGCGAATTGAGGCTGTTTATTATGGAAATCCTTTATGTCCATTTTGTGGAAAATTTGGGAGAAGGAGAGAAATCCTAGAATCTTTGAAGGCAATTCTCTAGTAGCACTGCTATTTTGTTTCTATGACTTGATGTGCTCATGTAAGACAGCAATTATAGCCATGTAAGTTATAAACGGCTTCTACATGAAATGAATCATAGTTTATCGATCATAGGGATGATTACATTGACCCGAAGCAAAGACTTTGTAAGGATCAATTAAAGATGTACAGAAATCAATACTAAACAAAATGGTAATGAGATATACCAGTAATAATACAGAGTTCTGCGTTTACCCTAGTACTTTATCAGATATTTAACCATAATACTCCCCTGAAACTCATAAGAGTGAAACATCTTCATGAAAGCCCTAAACTGAAACATATGTCCTAAATGTTGAATCTGCATGAAAGGTGTTATTATGCTTAGGATCATCTATCAGTGTCAGAAGCACATTGGTGGGGCTTGATTCACTAGCTTGGAATGTTCTACAAATTGGCTCTGCACCTGATTTATTGAAAACTTAAATCTGGGGTATATGCTTGAATCTTTCCCGTTCCATGGCTGAAACTGAATCAATTGACATGATGATTGGAGCAAAAACAGTCATACATGCTCACAAGCAAATCAAGAAGAGAACACAACATTTACAAATGGATCCAGGAAACCATAAGCACAAGATTTTTTTCTTCTCTGGTGATCGGAAAAGTCAAATTTATTAAGAAACTGAGAAGCACGAGAGATACAAACTCAGCTGCTCTATAAAAGACCCACTATTAGGTGAAGACGATTACATCCCAATCAATGATAAATCGGCCTGACAATAAATCAGCCTATAATGATAATCTATAGGCCTGAGGAGACGGTGGGAGAGTTTGGACTTTGGGAATTTTGTTTTCTTTTACTATAATAGGAAATTGACTAGGGGAGGAGAGTTAAAATTTTGAACAAGTTAGAGACGTTTTATTAGGGGAACAGATTTTAGGAGGTGTGGAGCACTAAAAATTAGGTGAGAACAAATCTTGTGAGAACTGTGAAAACGGCATCAGGGTAAGGACACATCAGTGCCAAAAAGTGATAAGTGCCCCCCCAAAAAGTGCAAATCACTTTTCGGTACTGATGTGTCAGCCCCTTTGATGCCTTTTTCACAGTTGTCACGAGATTCGTTCTCACATAATCCAAGCCCGGTGTGGAGATAGAAGGAAACTAAAGGGTATGGAGACGTTTTATTAGGGGAACAGATTTTTGGAGGTGTGGAGATAGAAAGAAATTAAAGGGTATGGACGAAGAATTTAGGAGAAAGAGGGAAAAAAAAATTAGGAAGTGAAACCTAAAGGGAGAGGAGCCACTTGTTAGTTTTATAAAATAAAATAAAATCGTACAATTGTCCACGTAACCAACCCATTATTTTATTTTTGAAGCCTGTGCAAATATGAATGGTTGAAGTGTTGGTTTTTCGTGGACCACTAGACGAAGAAATGAATTTTATGGGCCACACATGTCATGAGGATACCTAGGCACCGAACGCTTCAATAATATATTATACGTACGGGGTTCGCCTTGAATTAATGTAGGGTCTTGAGCCTCTATAGCAAGTAAAAATACATTAACATGCAGTATTTCACAAAACGTAACATGCAGTAAGACATAAAAAAAAATGTGAAACTTCAACCAAATTTGGGTGGAAGTTTTGAATTTTGTGTACATGTTGTATTGTAGTTACTCGTTGCTGGTTAATGTAGTTTAACTAACTGCTGAGGACCCCAAGTTTGAATTACCATATAATTGATTGAGTTTGTCATTATTATTGTTGCAACCATAGTCATCCATCCTATATAGACCACTCAGGATCCTTTACTTCTGTTAAACTACTGTGTATCCTATGCAGTGCAACACGTACCCAAAAAGTGAATCACCCACCAAAATTTGAATTTTCAGTGTACGTGTCGTGCTGTAGACACAAGGAGATGGGGAGGATCTTAAGTGTATATGGACGTATAATCTGCCTAGACAGCTGTTTGGTGAGAAACAAACAAATGAATTTACATCAAGGAAGGAGAGACCACCACTCTTGGTACATAGCCAGCCACACACCAACGCGTAAACAAAATCTTCTTCGTCAGCTGTGCCAGCCTTACGCCGTAGTTAGTGGTCTGGTCACGCGTCTCACAGTAGTCCAATTCATACTCCCTAATTTACGAACACTCCCGCCCTTTCCTTTTGATCACAACATCCCCTTTATTAGAGTCTATATAAATCCTTCTAAACCTAAGTCTCATCCATCTCTCTCTCTTTCTCTGTGAAACAATGTTGTTTAAGATGTCATCATCTTCTTATGTGATTTCAGCAACACTTCTGGTGTTTGCTCTGTTGGTGAGCTCTTTAATGGCTGTCTTTGCAGGTAATTTCTACCAAGACTTCGACATCACTTGGGGTGACCATCGTACCAAGATATTCAACGGAGGTCAAATTCTTACCCTATCTCTAGACAAGGCCTCCGGCTCCGGTTTCAAATCCAAGAGAGAATATCTCTTCGGAAGGATCGATATGCAGCTCAAGCTCGTCGCCGGCAACTCTGCCGGCACTGTAACTGCCTACTATGTGATTATTACTACCCCACTTACACGCTTCCTTTCAACTTAATTTTGCAAATTGAATTCTATAACTACTTATCTCCTATTATAACTGTTTATGTCACAGTTATCTTCTCAAGGACCGACCCATGATGAGATCGACTTCGAGTTCTTAGGGAACCTTAGTGGAGACCCTTATATACTCCACACCAATGTGTTCACACAAGGGAAGGGGAACAGGGAGCAACAGTTCTATCTGTGGTTCGATCCCACAAGAAACTTCCACACCTATTCCATCGTTTGGAACCCCCAACGTATCATGTAAGACCGACCCATTTCTAGTCTAACTTTAATAACTAATCTCCCTACTTTTGCTCATCTTTACGTTTAAGATCTTTCTTGGTTTCAGCTTCTTGGTAGATAAATTTCCCATCAGAGTATTCAACAATGCGGAATCAATAGGCGTACCCTTCCCTAAGAGCCAGCCCATGAGGATCTACTCCAGCCTTTGGAACGCCGACGACTGGGCGACAAGAGGTGGGCTAGTGAAAACTGATTGGACCAAAGCGCCCTTCACTGCCTTTTACAGGAACTTCAATGCTAACGCCTGCGTCTGGTCTTCTGGCTCCTCATCTTGCGATTCTTTCTCTGATAGTGCGTGGCAGACGCAAGGGCTGGATTCCAGTGGGCGAAGAAGACTGAGATGGGTACAGAAATATTACATGGTTTACAACTACTGCACTGATTTGAAGCGCTTCCCTCAGGGTGTCCCCGCCGAGTGTAGACGTTCAAGGTTCCGTTAGACAATATGATTTCGTTTGTGTTTAGTTGCAGAATTGAGTTATGTAATACAATTGTTGGTACTTTTTTTTTTTTTTTTTATGGTGATAGAAGTTGGTGATGATTCCTCTTATTGGTTTCTTTTATTTAAATTTTCTTTCAATAATAATGTACCAAGTAAAACAAATAAATCAAAGTATTTTGTTTCTTGTTCAACATGGTTTTCCTGGGGAATTAATGCTTCCGTGTTAAATTCTTGGCTGGGTTCGAGTTGGGATAAGTATATCTGTTCAATACTTGGGCTAGGTTTCTGCTTAGTACGAACCTAACTGACTTGCTGGAACCCATATAACTCGTCCTGTATTTGCAGGTTTTGGATTGAGTGATTCCCACGACCAACTCAAATGCGAGCCCAACCCATCCTTGACCTATTGCCGTCCCTTGCTACCTACAGATCAAATTCAGGTAAGCATGTGACCGAAATTGGTGTGATGACCATGCCGTGGGCTGACACGTGGTCTATATATGGTTAAATGCATAAAAAAAGGTGTTCAATGCAAAACATAGGTGTCCAAAAAGAAGCACCAAATTCAAAAACACACGATGTGTCAGTTTGGGATGCACATCACACATCTGTCATATGATGCAGCGTAACAGATTGCAAACCTATTCATTGAACATCTTGATCGTAAGTTATCAAAAGTGGACCAAAAACTTTAGACATGTCTGTGTCTGATTGTGCACATATGAGTCCTCAAAACGATTGGCTTGACAAGCTGTATACTGTTGCAATCACTAACAGTTGAATGCCGGGAAGACTCTCAAATTCTTTCATTTAGGGGCTCAAATGGTCACTTCTGGTTAAATTTTGATATTATTGGAATACTTTTTATTTTCACGTATTTTGAGGAATCTTGGATTTGTATTTTATTGGGAACATGTTTATGGGTTATTTTAAGAATAGTAAGGTGGTTCTGGGTTGAATTAGGAATTTACTATTTTTAGTAAATTTTATATTTTTAGCAATTACAAATGTGGTAGGAGTTCAAGCATATTTAGGACTTCTTTATTTTGGTTCTTTGGCCTATAAATAATGATAGATTTATGAAAATTTCTCTTGTAAACATCAACAAGTCCTATTGTTCTTGGTATTTTCTATGTGAAAATCAATAAGGATGTTGGAAGGATTCCTTCAACCAGTTATAGTTGGCTTCATCCCATGCAAAGCAGATTTTCTGCAAAAGAGCGTGCAACAACCCTCTTGCGTCAGGCATTGGGCGACACGTGGTGGAAAAAGGGAGAAAACACCCAACCCTAGGAACAAGATGTGGTGTTCGTTTTTCTTGCCATGTGTCATCCAACACTTGGCACAAGAGGTTGTTGCACACTTTTCTGCTGTAGGAAATTTGCTTTGCATCCCAAGTCACTCATTACATTAGTGTGTATCAGATCCTACATCATTCTTGCTCTAGGTCATCAAGGAGACGTATGGATGTTCGTGAAGCTCCGCTAGATGAAGTGCAATAGTGTGATGATGTAGAAAAATTAGCTCAATGGTTTGACTTGTAGTTGGAGGTATTGTGTTAGTATATGACTGCATTGCAAGCTCTAGTACAATGCTAGAACCAACCCCTAAATCCACGTTTTGTGGAGGAGGAAGATGCTAAAGATTATCTAGACAACCCCTTGATGCAGTGAAATAAGTTGCAAACTGGTTCATGGAGCACATTGATCATAAGAAGTTACAATGTTGTACTAAGGTTGCCACATTTCTTTTTATTAGCACATTTTAAACAAACCCTATTAATGTAGTTATATTTCTTGTAGTAAAAACACTACACCTTGCCTTTCCTTTGGACTTAGACTTAGGCCTACTATTTCTAAATTCCCTCATAGATGACCTTTCTTTGCAATTTTTTTTTATCTAACTAATCCACCCAAAATCTCGACCTCATTCAAGATTTGTTCTCATCCTAATTTCATTAGATAGGAGCGATGCCATGACATCTTCTAGGATTATACTTATCTTTTCTAAAAAATAACGTTATCACCAAGTTGTCATAATAATTCGGAAGTGAGGTAAAAAGCAATAGGCCTTATCTTCTTCCTCCACCTTGATATCAACTTTGTGTAGTTGATCCAAAATCTAGTTAAACACGTTTAAGTGCTCCAACAGATTTACATCTTCCTGCATCTTGAGTCTGTATAATTGCCACTTCGAATTTAAACTTGTTGGTGATGAAACTCTTTCCAATGTCTCCAATGTAGAGTTTCACCAACTTCTTCCATATAATTGGAGCCAAAACCTCATCCATAACATTAAATAAAACGTTATTCACAAGACATAGACAAGTTGTGCTAACTACCATCATCCGTATATCTTGTCAATTATCATCCTCCATCTCTTTGGAGTTACATTTCTTTCCATACAATGCCTTGTACAAACTTTATTGTATTAATAAATTATTCACCTTTCTTTGCCAAAGAGTAAAACTAACATTTCCATCAAATTTATCCATAGAGAATTGAGCCTTTATTTCTATAGTGAATCAACCCAATTTGTTTTTTTTAGAAAGCAACACTTAGAATAAAAAAAAAAAAATTACTCACCAGTTTCTTTCTCTTCCTCCCAAATACAGATCAAAAGCTTTGATACCCATTTTTGGTGCTATGAAAATAACCCTGAAATTCTTTGTGATGAGCTTAAGCTCTCTTGCTTAAGCTCTCAACCTAGAACCTAAGTCCTTAACCCTGTTATAGCCTTCTCCCCCACTTCTCTCATCCCTATGAAAAACCACTATTCCTCTCACTTTGAGACATCCCTAAAAAGATTATAATTCTTTCTCATGTAAAATTGTAATTTTCTTTTGATATCTTTTAGGGTTGTTTACACAATAAGGAAACCCTTTTTATTTATCTTTCTTGTAGGGATCATTTAAGGAGAGAGGACCCAACATTTCTACTTCTCCTAGTTAGAGAAGGAAACCAACTCTTTTTTTCTTAAAGGAGTTTTTTTGGCTAGAACCTTTCCAAAATCAAACAAGAAGTCTATAAACCTTTACCTGAATAATGAAAAAGCAACTGTTCCTCACTAATAAAGTGCGAACGCTTGTTCAAAGAAGATAAAGCTACATTACATTAGAAGTTTTATTATCCTAATCTAATCAAGTATGATGTCCAAATATATAAAAAGATTTTCATGTTCCATGAAGATCAAGACACTTGTTATCTAGCCCTTGTCGTCACTGATTGATTATTAAGTAGAGTACTACATTTTCATGTGGAGTGTAAATCAAGAGTGTTATAACCTATCCCATTACATCAATATGAAAATTTGTTTATTTATAACTAGCGGATGAACCCATGCTTGCATGGTTATCTTATTTTAGTTTCATTCATACTTAAGAAAACAATTATTAAATAGTTGAAGTGGCATAACCACAAGTGGTAGAGGGAAATGTGGAGAGAGAGAGTGGTAGAGGGAAACATAGAGGGAGAGAGAATTTGAGAGGGAGAAGACTTGGGGAGATATATGTAATTTTCATGATTACTTTATAAGTTTAGAAACCTACTAAAAAAAAAGGAAACCTAGGTATAGAAATGTGGATGAGAAAAATTAGGAGAAATAGAGACATCAAACAGGAAGAGGAGTGGAAGAGGAAAATATAAAGGGATGGAGAATGAAAGAGAAATGGAGAAGTATTTGGAAGATATATGTAATTTCCTTATAAGATTAGAAACCAACTAAAAAAGGAAACCTAGATATATGAATGTGGATGAGAAAAATTAAAAGAAAAAAAGAGAAAAAAGAGAGAAGAGAAATATAAAGAGAGGCTTATTAATTTCACAATAAAGAAGAAATTCATAGGGGATTTCCATGTTGACAGCCCATTACTTTGGTGTATATATAATTCTATACATGAAATTTGTTTCGATACCCAGTTTGCGATTATTAATAGATTTGATTCCCTCCACTAACAGTAAGCATAGAGCACAAATTGGATGTGATGTCATTATTAAGGAGATTTCTTGATCCAGGATTCAATTGGAAGTTCTTGTTATAGTTGAGACTTTTGGTGGGCCCATGGGCATTCTTATAGCCTTATATCTTGTGCTAGGAAATCGTTGGCCCATGATGTTCTTGATTAAGGGATCCATGAAGGTATTAGACTTATTGAGAAGAATGTTGCATGGTTTAGTGTATGGGAAGAGGATTGGAACCATAAGAACTGCATTACGTAGGTCAGAGCACTTTGTGACGACCATGATGTAAGTTTGAATCAATGTACAACTCTAGAATTCTTGGTGAGTGAGCTAACTTGGATGATTCAAATGGTGAAAGGGAGTGGTGCAATGAAGAGGTTGTTTGAAGATAAAAGTTCTAAGACATTAGGAAAGACATAATAGAGCCTCTTCTATGCATTGGACATCCATTGTTAAGGGGGAAGTAAGGAGGTGAGGTATGGATGAGAAGTAAGACTATAAACAGAATGTGTTAAGTTTAAGGTGGGAATAAAAATGACAATAAATTCCATTTTAGTTGCAGATGGAGGAGCAATCTCGAAGCACAGAGCAATTGTGGGACACTGGATTAATTGAGACTCACAATTTGGTCATAGATCACAATTCTGTCACGATTAGCAAGATCAGTCACAGATTGCTAGTGTAGTCGTAGATCACTGAGTCAGTTGTATATCATCAGTTAGTCATGATTTGACTAACAGTTGTGAATTTCCAATTTAGTCGCGGTTTATGATGTAAGTTTCAAAACTACGATTTTAGTAATTCACGAATCCAGTTATCAAGAATATTTGTCTTCTTCGATCTTAAAGTTCTGTTAACTAATTCATTCAAGAGAGAGATGGTGTCATTATCATGTTTCTTGAAGATAGTCGAGTCCTCCCAATGATTGTGCAAGTGATTGTGGCTAAGCTACCTCAAAGATACAATCTCACTTGGGTAGAAACCTTATGTCTCAACAAGTCACACTCTCCAATAGAGACGAATGAACCTCACTATTACTTAAAGCCTAGGCTCCGTTAACATTGGTTCTATTGAACTTTTAGTTTCTATTAAAATTTCAGTAGCATAACATCTCTATGAAGAGGTTTTCAATAAAGGGTTACTTCTCAAGAGATGGTGGCATTTCTCATGAAGAGAAATCCAAATCTCCTAAAGATGCTGCTCAATAAACTAGGCAATGTCTCTTGATGGAGAGTGCCGGTCCAAGAGAGCAATGGATTCTAGAACTCAAGGTGTATTCTTCTCAAGGAAG
>JAOXJP010092224.1:0-14641 GCA_025762735.1 Platanus orientalis | reverse complement strand
GATCAAGTGGGGCACATTCAAGGTAGTACACCTAAACTTTCACTCTATGAAAGATAAGGCATACCAGAGACCAGGCCTATGTATAAAAGATTAGGTGTACTAAATAAAAAAATCATATTTTACCCCTACTAATAAAACTAAGCATAGTTAAGGTTTTCTCCTTTAAAATCCCATGAATTTTGGTTTAAACCCAGATAATCCTAAGACAAGCCTTTGTTAATAAAATAAACTTATAAAAATCAATTTCAAGCTGTACGCCTGAATTTGAACTTGAATTAAAATTCAAGAGTATCAAAAATCAGGTATACTGACACAAACAAAAATCTTAAAAAAAAACCCTTAATTCTTCCATTCTATTTAATAAGATTTAGATACTGCTAGGTCAGATGAGTCATCCTAAAAAGGTGGGTAATTGGGGTGCCTAACACATTCATCAATTGCAACCAAACAGCTTACCTGAATCCTTGAAAAACCAGACCAGTCTAAGAGTCAACCCTAGGCCTAAATGCATAGCACAAGTCCCAAATGCCCGCAATCCTTCTTTCCCCTGGAAAGGAGGTAGACGTCCAACCCTGTTTGTAAAAACACGAGTTGGTGGCGACTCCAAACCAAGCCAAGAGGCCGAACCAAGTTGGTCGGGCACGGTTCCCCTAAGTGGGGAGGCAGGCAGACCCACCCGGTCTTTTCGCGATACCCATAGTAAGGAAGGGCCTCATTGTTATTATTTTATCTTTAGAAGGTCAGTTGCAATATGTAACAGGGCTTATTGCAATTAGTGGTGTGCCAATTTCTAAAAAATTGAGTGTCTACAATACATTTTGACTTAATTAAGGATATTGGGCCCCATAGCCTAAGGATAAGAATCCCATAAAGATCTCACACCCCCAAGGGTTACTTTATAAATAGAGGTACCCATATTCGGAATGGGACCTATAACTTTTATGAGGTTGTGAGAAGCATAAAGAATTTTAGAGTAGGTGTGGATGCTTTAGAAACTGGGTCAGATCATCATCTTGTGTCTGGTTTAGCCATTGATGTGTTCTTCTTTAACTTCCTTAATTTAAATCATAGTAATTCATATGGTGGTCATGGGAGAATGTTTGTTCATGATCTGAATATTTATGAAAATTAATCAAAAATTAAAGTTTTTCAAAGAATCGAAACAACATTCCAAAGTGGAAACAATTTTTCTTACATTTCTTCTTAATAGACTATGCCTGTCCACACCATCCATGGTATACTAAGGATAACCCTGTAAGTCCTAGATTTTCTTTTCTAGTTCTTCCACTTGAACTTGAAGTAAAAACTATTACCACATTCAACTAAGTAAACACCAAGATTTTACTTCATTAAACCTCCAATTGTCTACAACTAGTTCAACAATTAAAAGAAATTGTCATTTATCTAGCAAATTATTTCAATATGAAATTAATATGATCAAACACATTTAATAATATGCTCTGGTAATGGAGTACCACTACCATCTTGATGTTTAACAAATCTTTAACAGCAACATATCTTGTACCCTATTTTATTTCATAAATATCTCTCTAAAGTTTATTATTACATCACATACGGTAGAAAATGATCAAGATTGATGCTACAAAATATCAGACATTGATGTAGCATATGGCATTAAGCCATCTCATTAGCCTTAAGTCACTTATTATAGTAATCATTGTTCTCATGTGTTTCATTAAGACTAGGGAGTACAAGAGGGTCTATAGTGAATAAAATTCGTAACGCTCATGGATAAGCATGACTCTTAATTGAGAAAGGATGTTCTATCTAGGATCTAGTGTCTAGGATGGTGTCCAAGACACCAGGGGCCATCATAGGGAATAAAATGCACATTCTTTATTAAAAAATGCATCACTCACCCATTTTATTCCATATGACGTTCCCTAGTGTCCTGGACACCAAATCCTGAACATATCATCCTCTCTCTTCTCAATTTCTCTTCAGTAGTAATGATCAGGCACAGGCCAACCTAACCCAATATACATTGTTATTCCCTATCCCTTAATTGGTTGATTGTAGAGAGGGACTCTTCAGTGGCAATTAAGAGCCACTGGAGAGTCTCAGGTAGTAAGGATTGCCCTAAGAAGCCACTGGAGAGTCTTAGGTAGTAAGGATTGGCAGAAGAAATTTTTAGGCCCTCCATCTAACTTCTAATGGAGGCAAGGTTACTAAACTCCTCTACAAACTCTTTATGAGGAACAACGTTTCTGGACCCAACATGCTTCAGGATCATCATATGCTTTTATAGTTTTGTTGTTTCCCCGGATGACTTTTTCCTCTTCTGGGGATGCTTGTTGTAACAACATATGAAAAATATTGTTTTATAATTTTTTAGAAAATTTCAAAAATTAAATTTTAGCTTTCTTGACGATAGTTGAGGTCTTCCACAAATTGTACAAGATAATTGATCGCACAAATGTTAGGATCCAATCAAGCTCATATTAAGTTTTTTTTCTCCATTCGACTAATCACATGATTTTACAAAGAATGAACACTTCCTCTAATGCTCAAGTCTCAAGGTTAATTAGAATTTCTTATTAATTAGTTATTAAGTTTACCAAATAAATCAAAAATAAAATAAAAATTTGTCACTTTTGAGTTGTCATATGGCATGTGGCCTTACAAAATCAATTCAAAAAAATGGGTCAATCAGATAGCCCCAAAGGCTTACTGATGCCTTTGATAATATAATCTAGCAGCATAAGCACCATTCTTTTGATTAGTTTTTAGACGAAATAAAGGAAAATTGCACATAAATTCATCTTGTCGAGATTCATACCATCTATTTTTGCAAAAATTTTCTTCCCATTATTTTTTTCGTACATATGAGAATTCTTCTTTGGATCTATAGACAATAGGGAGCTCAATTTAATGGGCATGTCCAAGTTCGTTCAACCTACTTCCACATGTGTCCGCTTTCAGTAAACTTTAGATGTCCTCTATTAATGTTATTTGTAACCATTTAAAAATCTATGTCCATGGGTCCAGGTGGTGTCACAGAAACTTGGGCTCTATCCACAAGCATGTTAGTGAGCTTTCTTCCACCCCTAAGTGGTTTCAAAAGGATCTGTCCGCAACACTTAAGTAGCTTCCACTCACTGCACAACACCTTGCTAGAGCAATGTAACATAGGAGCACTTAAGAAGACACAAGGTATTGACAAAGAATCACTTATAAGCTATCACGATTTTTTTCTTAGTCAATGTGGGTAGAGCTGTGAACGAATCGAAATCAAAGCAAATTAGATATATCTGTATTTTTATTCATCTACTTAATTGAATATCAAATATGAATTAAAAAATCTGCAAATATTTAAAAACAAGTTATGTGTTTATATTTACTTATTTAAACAAATATTGGATACGAATCCGAAAATATCTGATTGCACTTTCGATTAGAAAAATTTAAGATTTTGAGTGGTAACACATATATTTTGGGGCTGAAAACATTTGGTGAGGGAGAGAAGTGGAGAGGGGTGTGTTGTTAGTAACAACAATAAGAATAACAGAGACTAGAACTCCCCTAGAGATTAAGAAGAATATGTTGAAGATTTATGTGAATCTAATTCAAGAATGGAGGTGAAGATGACGACACTTATGATAAAGATTACGAAGATAATAGGGACTTGGTAACTATAAAGATGGAAGGTGGTTGGTGGAGTTCAACAAGATAACAAGAGTTGGCCACTAGAGAGATTATAGCTATGGGTTTGGTACTAATCTATAGATATATTATTCTATGTATCTGATTCTATTCTTTTAATGTGCATCATCTTATCTATAAATTAATTTAGAATAATAATGTGTGTGTGTATATTTGGAGGAGTTTTGTCCATCTAGATTTGCCATTGGTATTCATTTGGAGGAGGTTTGTCAGCCTAGATTTTCCAATTTTCTTGCATGCAAAGTGAAAAGGTGGCTTCATAAATATCTTGGTCTCCATGGTGGTTGTCATCAGAATATAGTTTTTGAAACCCGGTTGTAGAGAGAGTGGATAAGTGGTTATCTTATTGGAAAATGTTTTATATCTCTATGGGAGGAGAATAACCTTAATCAAAGTTATGTTTTCTAACATTTTGGTGTATTTTATGTATATTTTCAAGAAACCGACTAAAGTTTCTTATTGAATTAAAAAATGTCAATGCAAATTTTTTTAGGAAGGGGTGGATTGTAGAGAGATCATCTCTTGAATTAGAATGAGGTTTGTAAACAGATAGAGGAAAGCAGTCTTGGGATTAGAAAAATTATTAATAGGAATGTGAACTTGCTTCTGAATGGCTTTGGAGATTTGCTATTGAATTGGAAAGTTTGTGGCAATCTTTTTTTATCAACAAGTATAGGTTCGATTTAAATGGGTGGGATTACAATTCCGTTGAGTCTTCTAGATCTTATCTAATTTAGAAACACATTATTCGTCTTTGTCCCTTTTTTATTCCTCACACTCACTTTGTGCTCGATGATGGTCTTCGCATTAGATTCTAGTAAGATTTGGTGGGGGATCTCCCTCTCTCACTAAGCTTCCCAATATTTCTCCACATCTCCTCTCAAAAGGATTGTTTTTGTGTCCAATCTTTCTAATACACTAAAGCAAAGGGGATGGTCCCCTTAACGTTTTTATATTGGTTTTTCCTTTTATTTTATAAGTCCACATGTACCTCTCCCTCTCTATCATGTTTTGGTTATTTTTCCAATCGAAAGTTACTAAAAATGTAGAAAAATTCTTTGTAAAGAGCCACACAAATGAGTTTATAAACGGATACAACAACCGAAGAGTTGTGTATGTTGTATGCACCCGATGAGACTCTACATCGTGGATAAATCTTCATGTAAGTCATGATTTCTACTTGCAAACACGATAAATCTCTCTTACAATCCTCTATCTTCCATCATCTATCACTTACATCTCCCAATCACTCCTACTTTATCTCTTCTTTTCTTGGTGACTATGAGGTGAACGATGCGGGAAGGAGTGATCGCCAATTGGAGTTGTCTTTTATTTGGCACATACCGTTAGAAACCATACAATTTACCTTGCTCGCTTTATATTATTTTCACCAGTTTTGGTTTTCCATCAGATGGAAGAGGCTGGTGACAAGGAAATGATCGGGAAGCATCTCCCACTTACACCTCGGCACGGTGTGCATAGGGTGTTTAATGATTAGGATCATAGCGTCCCAATGCCTTGGGCATCATCAAAGTTGTGGAGTGCAAGCCATCGCAAGATCATTGAGCCTCTCAAGTTTACACCTTCTTGGCAGCAGATTGTTACAAAAATTTAGTCTATCTCACATGATCCCCGATCTCTTCTATGCATAAGGCATTGTGATTTGTTTAGTCTTTAGATTTTTTTTCTAAAGCCTTAAAGTATCGGGTTGTCCCATTGAATTGTCATTTACAACAAGTTTGAGTGTTTGTGTGTGTAAGAGAGAGATAAGTCGGGTATGTTATTTATATTTAAGGATGTAAAACAAAGGAATTCCAGGTTGATACTTTTTTTATAGTGGTTTTTTTATAGGAGAGAGAGAGAGCGAGACATAGGATATGTGAGATTTAAGGATATAAGACAAAGACATTCAAGGTTAATACCTTAGCCAATGATGTTTTTTTTACCTTTTGTGGTTTACAAAAAGAAAATCTCCCTTAATAAATATAAAATCCTTACCCCCCCCCAATACATAAAATCCTCTTTCACTAGAAAACCAAATCTCACTTATTTCCAGATAAATGATGTGTGCAATATCTTAGATTATCTTTCTTAATATAAATGTTGGTATACCATATAGAGATATTGTAGATTGTACAATTACCACTCAAGAGAAGAAGATAGATTCCACTATCATTGTGTCCAGTTCTTTTTCTTATCCTTTTATATATAATCAATTCAAACAACCTTCTCTCCTCAGTATTCCCTTATCTCCCCATGTTTATGTCTTTTAGCCAATGCATATTCTTTTATAATCTCTTTAAGCTTATATGAAATTTAGTATGTTGATTCCATAAAATGATAGAGAGAAAGAGAGAGAGATGTACATGAGATTTTATAAATCAAATCAAATCCAATGCCCAAGCGTTTGCTTTTTCATAGAGATACAAAGATAGAGAGACCTACTCCACCAATAAAGAGTATAGTAAAAGCATCTTACGGTATATTTTGGTAAATATATAGGGTATCTTAAAAAATAGTGGTGTTACATGATCTTAGGCACACTAATCTTATATAAATTCTAGCAACTGAGGACTTTTTAGTTCTTACACAACCATGACACATAGTGATTTTCCTATAACCAAATCTCACTTGCATTAGGATTGTATGATGATGGGCAATTCCTTCAGAGACCAACACCAGATGATTAGAATTTCTTTTGTCTATAAAGGTTTTCATAGCTTTTAGTTACTATATGGGAGGATACATTACCCAAATAAATTTAAATCATTTATCAAATGATTGCCAAACTTTTGAACTGATAACATAAGCTAGATGAGTTATTTAATAAGTTTTTAGTTTGTTTTTGCTTCAATTTTATTCATTTTTTTAATATCTATATTTATAGTTACTTAATTTTATGTGATGCCTGTGCAAGCACAGGTCCAGTCGCGAGTACTATTATTACACATTCTTCTTTGAGTATTTTTTGGAATTTAAATTTCTCAAGAGACTTACTTAATAGATATTTTGATGGTTTATCAAGTCTCCTTAATCTCTTTAAGGATGTTTCTATGTCAAATGAGTTTTTTTATAGGTGGATTTGGGTTCCAATGTCTTTTGGTATTTTTCATCAAATCTTTTCTTTTTTTAGTTGAAATCTAGTCTCACAATTATCTTCAGGTCTCTCTTTTTTCCTTTCAAAAAAATTGTCCAATCGTATAATGACCCCAGATTTGATAACTTTATTTAGGCATGAAACCAAGTAGCTACTAACTAAATCCATATTTTAATCACTATAAAATTTTCACATTTTATTTTAACTTTAAAATCTTAAATATAATATATGCGCAACGGAATAATAACAACATCATACTAACCATAGTCCTCAAAGTGCAGTAGAAACAAGAACATAACGTATAAACATACTAACTATCATGTCACTAATCTTCCATCATCGACATGAGTTAAAACCTCCATCATCACGACTTAGATATAAACTATAAGTCTCAAAAGTCAAACTTTAGACTTAATACATCCCAAAATGAAGGTCTAATACAAAAGTAAAGTCTAAAGTAAACTGAAATTAATGAAAGAGGAAGCGTTTTTCACATGCCTTCCTTCTAACATCTAGGCACTCCAATGGCGTACCTATACTAAACCTCACCTAGAAAATGATGTGGATGGGTGAGATCCATGGCTTGTAAATAGGTACACAAAATCTATTATGGAATTGGGTAGGTAAAGCACGAATCTTTTGATATAAAAATACTAAATATATCTCAATATAAAATACATGTTAATTTCCAACATGTAGACATGTACTAGTGTATATACATCATCTACCAATCATTACAAGATTTATACACTCATCATCGTGTAAGAACTATGCATAGCAATATACATGATTCTATTTATATATGACATTCTTTTTATTATCTATACATGACAATATATATGATTCTACTTATACATGACATTCTTATACTATATGTGCATGACGGTATACATGTAAATATAGATATATGATGACATGGTAAGCATTTTCTAACATATCACGATAAAGATAATTAGTTTAATCCTGACAAGCCTTTTCTTACAATGTTCATGCATGACATACACATTACCATTAAGAATAAGTATAGATAAACTACTTCAAGGTAAACATGAATCATTCCTAGGCATTTAGTAGTTATAACAAGATAGTTGGCATGGTGAGGCATATGTAGATCAACATTATTTCTTACAAATTCATCTTTACCTTAGCATTTATCATTTGCATTGTAGCTTTCATAAACTCTTACTATTTATCTTGTTCAACGTAGTTCATTTCCTCTTATTTTCTATTATCCTTAGCATTTCATTCATTAGGTTATTTTATTATTTAACACTTTATCAAATTCTACTTATCACTTCAAATAGTCTTCATTGTTCTTCTTTTAATCTTCACTGATTATTTTCTTTAGGCTACATTGTTTTCTTTCCATATATATCTTATAGATTTTGATTAAAGAGTATGTGATTTCACTCATTTCTTGATATTTTATTTTTTCTTATTTGTATTAAAGACTTCCATTTTCATTAGTAACTTATTTACTTTCATTTCTTTCCATGAGGCTTCTTCTTTTTACATAATTTATGAATCTCTTTTTACTTGTGAAATTTAGGTGTTTCTATTTTTTTGCTTTAATACGTTTCATTATTTACATAACTTATCATTTCACTTTACTTTTGAAGCTTATATACTTCCAATTTTTCTTAATACTCTTACTTTCTTATGAACTTTTCTTTTTTATCATAAGTTCTTTTTTTTATCCTCAATAGTGGGGCATTTTATTTCACTTATACTTTGACACATTGCATTCTTCCCTAATTATAAGGACCGTCGGCATATTAAATTATAACCCCAATAGCAAGGGTCATCACTTACACTTTCTTACACTTACTAACATCTTTGCTTTACTTGCTTACATTTTCTTTCACTTACTTATACTTTGGTTCGTTTGTTTACACTTTGGCACATTGTATTATTCCTCAATGGCAAGGGCCATCACTTACACTTTTTTAAGCTTATTTACATTTTGGCTTCACTTACTTTTCGATTTATTGTATTATCCCTTAACTATCAGGGTCATTGGCATATTGTTTATACTTCAATAACAAGGACCATCAGCATATTGTATTATCCCGATAGCAAGGGCCAGTGGCATATTGTATTATCCCAATAGCAAGAATCATTGACATATTGTATTATCCCAATAGCAAGGATCATCGGCATATTGTGTTATCCTAATAGCAATGATCATCGACATACTGTAATATTCCAATAGCAATGATCATCAGCATATTGTATTATCCTAATAGCAAGGATTGTCGGCATATTGTATTATTCCCCTCACAACTTCTAGACTATCTCTTTCAGCTTTAACCCTTGTGAGAAAATTGTCATAATTTTCTATAGAAAACTGGGATTCACGCATCGTTTGATGCATTGAAAATTAGACTCAAATAAATTTTCACTAATATATGGCTCATACTCAAATTGTATTGGGATTGGCATCGGTTTATCCATGAAGTTACCCTAGTTACGCACTTGAGAAAACTTTCAAATTTACATAGTTTGTGGTCCAACTTGGGTTCTATATTTCTAAGTTGGTCTAAAGGGTTCGTAAACCACCATAAGGCCTATCTAAACATGTAAAAGGATAATTTTACCCTCCCATGGGTAAAATTATTATTTTACCCTTTAAGTGTAACACGGGTTGTTACATATCACATATGCCTCCTCGTATTCAGGATTTTGTCTAGATTGCTTCTCATTGTTGGATGAATACCATGGGTATTTTACAAAGATGGTGTATTTTTAAGGTTTTGTCTCCACACATTTGTGTTCTTTGTAAGGCTAGTGAAAGCGGTGATAGTATTATGATACATTGCCATTTTTCTAGATTTATCGAGCGATTTTTTATTCTAGAGTCTCTTTTTCATAGATAAAGCCATGTAGCTTAGTTAAAATGTTTCTTCAATGGAGTGGGGGATTATTGGGTGCTTGAGGAAAAAGCTTCTAGAAGAGGATTTATCATGGGGCTTGTTGGGGAATTTAGGAAAAAAAAAAGACAAAAGATGTTCAAAGGAGTGAGCAAATCACCATTTGAGGTGGTTGAAGGCACTCACTATGAAATTGATTTTTGGTCAATGGTATCTAAAGAGTTTTAGGCATATCTCTTAATGATTTGTTGATAGATTGGATATTGTGCCTTTCTCATGCTTCTTGAAAGTGCAAAAGATCGATATCTAATGATCCTAGATGAGGTGAATAAGATTCAACCAATTCTTTAATTTATTTAACTATCAAGTCCAATTTTCAATTCTCTTTAATGTACTTAAGATTTAACTTAATTATGCAGTGGTTAAGTGACTTAAGTAAATTAATCAAATGAGTCTATTATACCATAGGACTATGTCATGCACTATAGTTATCTATAGTAGAGTAGGAGCAGGGCAAATAATTCCACCATTTTTATTATTTTTCTAACTTAATTTTTCACAAGATAAATTGCATGAAAGATAGAGAAAGCAAGTAATCAAACATTGCAAATAGAGAATCACACAATGATTTCATTTTATAGTGGTTCGGCACTCTAGGCCTATGTCCACTCTCGAAGGCTCACCCCCGAGCAATTAATTTTTATTAATAATTTTTCCTAACTATTACAGGAAAAATTAATAAACCTAAAAATTCACTTACAAGCTCCATAATAATCAACTCGTCTTGTAAGTACACTCCTAGTAGCTCCAGTGGGCACATTCTGTCTAGTTTTTCCGATGGACGATGAAAATCTGCACTTGTCTCCAACAAGTGCTTCAAGAATCTGCCTCCGATGAATGCTGTGAACTTGGTTGAAGTTAATGAACTTCTTCCTTGTGTTGGGTTGTCTCTTTCTAGGCTAATTTAATTATAATGACCCACCCTTATTTTGGAAAGACAATGATTTAATTATGTGGTTTATCTTTCCAATGCTTTAAACTAGTCTAATTATGAATTCGGGAAGTTCACAACACTACCTTGGCATAAATTTAACTATAGGAAAATGCTACAATGTAGAACACTAGTGGATTTGAATTAATAAGCTCATAAAGGCTTTTTTCTTTGCAAATGACTTAGGAATCAATCATGTATGTTGTTAGGCATTTGAGGTTTATTCCTTGTTTATAGAGCTTAAAAAACTAAGCTAAAAAGTCCCTAAATGGCTATTTCCAATGATAAAAATCTAGCCATTTAGAATATTCAAAATTAGAATTTTTCCAATTATGGGACATGGGATCAATCTTGGCTTTTCTGAGATTGATCTTGGGTGGTCTACATAGCAAAACCCGAGTGCAAACATTTTGGGATTGATCCTAGATTTTATGGGATTTTTCTTGGATCAATCTCAACACAAGGATTTTGTTTTACCACACTCAAATCTCGTCACAATTAAATCTAATTTATTGGTTGGTCCTCATGATTCATGGTGTGTGGATTCTAGTATCATAACTCATGTTTACAATATGTTATAGAGATTTTGGGAAACCAAAAGACTGAGTGAGGGAGACCTATACCTATATTTGGGGACAAATGCAAGGGTGGTTGTAGTGGCTATAGAAGATTATAGTTTAGATTTAAATAATAGAAATGATTTAGTTTTAAAAGACTATTTAGACATTCCAAATGTTAGAAGGAACTTGATTTCAGTTTCTAGACTAGTTAATGATAGTTATTCAATTCTTTTTTATTCAAAAGTTGTTATTCATTTTAAAAATCATTTTATTGCTTCTAGAAATTTAGTAAATGGTTTGTTTTGATTATTTCCATTAGACATGTCAGTTAATTGTATAGAAGCCAACAATTTCTCTGGTATTGTACCATAAAAGAGGAAGAGACCATCAATTAATTCTACATATAGCATTTACGATTAAGACATGTAAATAGGATTCTGGTTAAAGATGGATCATTAAAAATTTTGAAAATTGAATCTTATCCAGTCTGTCAATCTTGTCTGCAAAGAAATATGACCCAAAAGCCCTTTCCTAAGAAAGCAGCTAGAGACACTGAGTTGTTAAAACTAATTCATTCTAATGTGTGTGGTCCCATGAGTAAACCAGCTAGGGGAGGATTTGAGTATTTTATCAATTTCACTGATGACTACTGCAGATTTAGGTATATTTACCTAATGTGTCATACGTCCGAGTCATTTGAAAAGTTCAAAGAATTCAAGACCGAGGTTGAAAAACAATTAGATAAATATATCCAAATATTCTGAACTGATAGGGGAGGAGAATTCCTCTCCAATGAATTCCAATATTACTTCAAGCATAATGAAATAATAGCACAACTATCTGCCTCTAGTACTTTGTAACAAAATCGTATAGCTAAAAGAAGGAACCGAACCCTATTGGATATGGTTAGGTCCTTAATAAGTTTTTCAGAGGTGCCTATTTCGTTTTGGGGATATGCACTAGAAATGACAATTTGTATTTTAAATAGGGTTTCAACAAAATTAGTATTACTTACGCCCTTTGAGTTGTGGAATGGGTGGAAACCTAGTCTACAACATTTACACGTGTGGGTTGTCTTGCACATGTGTGTAAAATGAATACTGACAAGTTGCTACCTTGTGCCATTTTGTGGGATTCCAAAGGAAACAAAGGATTTTTACTTCTATGGTGTTATAGATCAAATAGTGTTTATAAATAGAAATGCCACATTTCTTGAAAAGGATTATATCCTAAATCATGTGAGAAAAGGTTACATAACATTTAATAAACTATTTAAAAAAGCCCAGTTGAGCCTAATGGTTCAAAAGACAATCTCATGATACCCAAATAACCTTCTAATACACCAACTCTTCAACGTAATGAGAGAAATTTAAAACCTCCCGAATTCTTCACTTACATAGGTGAAATATTCACATGATTGTTGATGACTAAGATTTAAATCCTGCTATTTAGGAAGAAGCAATATCGGATATTAACTCTAAATGCTGGATTGAGGCTATGAAATCATAAATGGAATCCATGTATTCCAACGGTGTTTGGACTCTTATGAATCCACCTAAAGGCATAAAGCTTGTTGGTTGTAAGTGGATTTATAAGAGGAAAAAAAGTACCGATGGAAAAATGGAAACCTTTAAAGCAAGACTAATGGCAAAAGGTTATGATCAAGAAAAATGAATAGATTATGTATAAGCTTTTTCACAAGTAGCCATACTTAAATCCATTAGGATTATGTTGTCTATAGTTGTACATTATGATTTTGAGATTTGGCAAATGGATGTCAAAAAAACATTTTTGAATGGAATCCTTGATGAAGAGATTTACATGTTACAACCAAAGGGTTTTGTATATCTTGGCCAAGAAAGCAAAGTGTGTGAGCTTCAAAAATCAATTTATGGACTCAAACAAGCATTTAAAAGTGGGAATATTCAGTTTGATCAAGCAATTAAATCATTTGGATTTGAGCAAAATCCTGAAAAATCATGTGTGTTCTTGGTTCTTTATGTTGATAATATGCTACTCATTGGAAATGATGTAAGAATGT
Source organism: Platanus orientalis (assembly GCA_025762735.1). Classification (NCBI taxonomy): domain Eukaryota; kingdom Viridiplantae; phylum Streptophyta; class Magnoliopsida; order Proteales; family Platanaceae; genus Platanus; species Platanus orientalis. The sequence goes on along the minus strand of JAOXJP010092224.1, from coordinate 1,398 downwards.
TGTTAACAATAAATATTTGGTTATCAAATAATTTTTCCATGAAAGATCTTGGTGAAGCATCCTATATCTTGGGAATCAAACTCCTTAAGGATAGGAAGAACAAAATAATAGAATTATCTCAGATCAATTACATTGAAAATTTTCTGACAAAGTTTTGCATGCAAGACTGAAAGAAAGGGTTTTTACCTATAAAGCACCATTTAGTTATCTCTAAAGGATAGTCTCCTAAGACTCCTGAAGAGAAGAAGCATATGGAGAGATATCCCTATGCATCTGTAGTGTGTAGTCTCATGTATGCTATAATGCGTACAAGGCTAGATATTTGTTATGCGGTTGGTTTAGTGAGTAGGTTTCAAAGCAATCCAAGAGAGCTTCACTGGATAGCAGTGAAACATGTCTTGAAGTACTTGAGAAAGACTAAATATTATGTTCTGGTCTATAGAAGTGAGGACCTGTCAGTCACTGATTATACGGATTCAAATTTCCAAGAAGATAAAGATGAAAGAAGATCAACATCTGAATATGTGTATGTCATGAGAGGAGGAGCCATTAGTTGGAGAAGTGTGAAACAACATTGTACCGTAGACTCCACTATTGAGGCAAATTATATTGTAGCTTGTGAAACAGCAAACAAGGGTGTTTGGTTACGAAAGTTTCTGTTAGAGCTTAGCGTTATACCCTCTATTTAGCCACCGATTATACTTTATTGTGACAATAGTGGTGCAATTGCAAATGCAAGAGAGCTTAGGTGTCATAAAAGATCTAAGCACATAGAAAGAATGCTCCACTTGATTCGCGACATAGTCCAGAGAGGTGACATTGACATAGTTAAAGTAGCTTTCGTAAAAAATCTTCCAGATCCTATGCCAAAGACATTATCTCAAAAAGTATTTGATGCTCATAGAGGCTATATGGGTGTCAGACTAGTTCATAAGTGGCTTTGAGGACAAGAGGAAAATTGTCAAAATATGTGCCCTGACAAAGCCATCATAGACACATTTTACAGTATTTATTTGTTTATCATTAAATTTGTGAATAAAATTTGGGTCCATCATCACATGTGTATAAATTTGTTTATGAGTAGTTATTTGATCTCATGGGATGAGATAAGTGGTCCTCAAGTAACATAGTAGGATGTCAGACACAAGGATTATGTGTGGAGAGATCTGACTATCCAATTTTTGTAGGCCTGAAACCTTACAGCTATGGGTGATGTTGAACACATCACTTAAAAAGTTGCTATGTGTAGAGTTGTCATATGATGGAGTGATGTGATCTCAATCACTAGAGTGAGACTCTAGACTTACATGTAGATGCATAGTAGAAATGCATTAAGGGGATCCAATATGAACACATTTAATAAAACTTCATTGTCAGTGTAAATGATGTTCATAACTT
>JAOXJP010092213.1:0-13088 GCA_025762735.1 Platanus orientalis | reverse complement strand
AGTAATTTTAATAGGGCATGTCCTAGATTTTAAGTGTTGGGGGTCCTAATTTTCACAATTCTAGGCATAGTTTCAAAGCCAAGATTGATCTCTTAGAGGTCATCTACAGATGAAAGATTTTAGTTTTATTGGCATTCAAAGGCCTTAATCACCTCTTTTGGCATTATTTCCTCATCATTCTATTCTTCTTGTTCCTATTTTTTGAAAGAAATGTCTTTAGTATGAATTTACATGAAAAGGGTATTTAATACCTGAGGAACAACTGGACTTGGAATCAGGCTCCAAGTTGCCTACATACCCGATGTTTGCACTGTTCACAAGCTTAGTAAAGTTTGTTTAGTCAGAATCAAGTTGCACGTAGTTCTAGTATTGGGGGTGGACCAAATTTATATTTTTTGATATGCAGCTAAGCCTCAAGTTACTTCTCAGGTTGCCTACATACTTGACTTTAAAGCATAAGTGCTTTTAAAAACATTGGTCTATCAAGATCAAGCCACATTTAGTTCTTTGACTACAAGGGTAAAGAAAAAGGAAAATGTCTTTTTCAAAAGCGATTAGACCTGATGCTGTGTCTCAAGTTGCCTACGTACCCCTTATAAGTGCACTGGTCAAATGCTTTGACAATATGAGTCGGTAGGGATCAAGTCTACGTAGTTCTTATTACAAAGTGCTAAAAAGAAAAGAGTAAAAACTTTTGAAAATATGAAATAAGAGTGGAACAAGTCAATTCTTCCTAGCTTCTTTTCTCAATTAATCAATCAATCACCTGGTCCTCTACTACAGCTGAGTTGGCTTATCCGATCTACTCCTTGGCATCTACGAGCACCCATGTTTTTGGCATGTTGACCTGGTCAGGGTCAAGCTTGTCTAGGTGTAGCTCTTCACTTGCAATAACGGATTGCAGTGTTTCCATGACATCACCGGGGAGAGAGAGTAGACTTAGTAGAGCTAAGTTGTCCTCCTTATGTTCTAAGGTGTTGGGGGGTTAAACTTTTCCCGACCTCAAGGAGGAACGGCTTAGAGCTGTACATGTGAGTATGAGGAGTAGCCACAAGATGGTAAGTAGAGTGATGACTGATGATTGGAGGGGGACTAATGATTGGTCTTATTGGTGCACATTTTATGCTGAGCTTGCGTGGTATTGTCTGAGCTTGCGGTTTAGTTGGCAAAGTGGTACAAGTCTTGGGTAGTTCAACAATGAATGCAATATATTGGCAACCTTATGCTTGACTTTCTTTTTCTTGTTCTTCTTGAACTGATACTTGATAAAAGGTTTGAACCCCATGCTTGCTTTGTACGACACTCTGATAGCTTTGATGGGGTTCTTTCTTCCTTGCAAAAAATTTCCTAAACCCTTGTCTAGGTAGAACTTCATCTTGGCCATCATTTAGAACTTTAGTGGAAGTATTTCAGCCTTCCTCTTTAAATCTATCACTTCTCTCTCTTTATGTACAACCTTGAACTGATACGAGGTAAAATTATTTGGAGTTTGCAGGTTTCGAACTCCCAAAATTTTTTGCCCTGTCATTGTAATCACATCTGTGTTAGCCGGTATTGTGATGACTTCGTCATCGATAATGAACTTCACTTTCTGGTGGAGAGTGGAAGGGATGGCGCCTACCTAGTAAATCCACGGTCTTCCCAACAACATTGTAAAGGAGGATAGTATGCTCAGCATTTAGAACTGAACTTGAAACATTCTCCCTTCTATCATTTAGGGAATGTACACTTCTCCTTGTCTATGAATGACTGAGTTGTCAAAGGCCCTTATGTCTCTCGAGTTGGATTTTACACATTTTGAGGGGACTCCCAACATGTCCAAGCTATCCTTTGTATAGATGTTTAAGGTGGACCCATTTTCGATCAAAAGTAGAGGGATACACATGTCAAAATGATGGGCTATGATGTAAATGGCTTGGTTGTTCATGGTCTCACTCTCGGGAATCTCATCCTTTAAAAAAGTTATGACTCATTGAGTTGATACTCTGGCCACCATATTTTTAAGGCTATCAGGTATGATTGAGGCATCCACAAAGGAATTTCTAAATATACTAAAAAATCTTTCTCTATGCTACTTGGATGTCAACAAAAGGCCTAAAATTGAAACTTGTGTTGACATCTTGGACAACTGCTCAATCAAGAACAGGTGAGACTTTTAAATAGCTGCTTTGAAAATCTCATTTTCTTTCATTTCCTCTTCCTCTCTGATCTTCTTCTGTATCTCTATCTCAACTTCTTCTTCTATCACTTTCTCTTTTAGGTGTAGATATGTGACTGATTTGGAAACTTTGTCTGACCTGGTAATGAAGGCTATAAGCTTTTCCAACTCATCATTTTTTAGCTCAAGATTTTCTACTTTCCCAACTAAATAGCCCAAAGGGACTCAGTTCAACAAATACTATATTCTAGTGGGTGGAGGGATGTTGATGACTTGGTAAGGGAATGAAGGGTCAGTGAGTTGTGCATATAGTGATGGTGGTGGAATGATATGATGGGATGAAAATGGGTCATAGATTTCTGAACATTCTCCATACATGTCTATGTTAGGAGGAAGAACTGTTACTGAGCTATCTAGGGCTATATCCCATTTATGTGCAAGAAGATGCTTATATTTAGGAGGGGGGATAAGCCTAAAGGAGTGTCCATTCAGGGTGGACACTTGATTAGGGTCGGGTAAGAAAATGATCTTCTTAGGTTTTGAAATCTTGCTGATGAAGCGAGAAGGATTAAACTGGGTGCTGGTGATACTGATCATATATTGACGCCTTTGGGTGATTGATGGTCGGGGAGTGGATTATGGATGATGTTAGAATTTGGTGGAGGATTTGTGGGTGTAGGGTCAAATGATACCTTACCCTCCTCGATCAGGTCTTTATGTCATGCCTTAGGCAATAGCACCTATTGATGGTGTGCCCTAGAGACTAGTGGTATTCACAATGTTCCGCTAGATTGTAGTGGTAGGACAGAGGGTAAGGTGGAGGTCTCCAATCAATCATTGGAAATAACCTCTTTTTTATGAGGTACTCCATTATGCACTTGTAGGAATATGGAAATGGGGTGAACCTTCTCTTTTTTTTATCCTCTCTGGGCGCATCCAGGTATCTAGGCTGGTATAATTGTTGTGCTTAGGGAGGAATGATGTTCATGTTTGTAGGGTAGCTTTGAGTCAGCTACGGTTGAGGTAGAACATGATCACTATTCTGACTAGACCGAGGGACCTCAATAGCTTGAAGTAAATTAGCTTCTTGTTTGGTGTAACTAGCGAGGGTGAGCGGTGCATCTTATACCAAACCTGCCTTAATGGCCAAACCTTTGTAGCTTTGTCGACGACCTTGGCGAAGTTGCTCTGTGAAGCGGTCAGGAGCATTAGCTAGTAAATGGGACCCAACGTTCTTAGAAAAGTGGATATCATGTCCTACTCGGACATTGGGTGTTTTAGGTTAGTGGTTTTCAATCTCCACCTATAAGCAAAGACCCTAATATTCTCCCCCGTGATGGGTCTCATTCCCTCTGCCTCTTCATTGGTTGGTAGCATCTCAAGATTGAATCTATAGTGGTTGAGGAATGACCATGTCAAGGCCCTCCACATGTTGATATTGCTCTTTTCTGGGCTTGCCAGCCATTTCCCTGAATTCTTCTCTAGACTCTAGCTAAACATTTGCACTAAGAACATACTGTTGCAGTATATGCACAGGTGCATCCTGAGGCAGGTGGTACCATCATATTTCTTCACATTGGGCATTTGGAAGTTCGGTGGTAATACACCCTATGGACGTCAGGGGTTCGGATTCCTCTGCCGCCCATGGTTTTCAGGCCCACTCTTTGGCATATGATGTCGATGCATGAAGGTTGCTAACCCTTTTACAAGAAGGTTGCTAACCCTTTGGCATTTCAAGGAATCGCCACCAACTCGGGGTTAATGGATGGAGTTGGACATTAGTTCTCATCTTCATGGGAAGAGGAGAAGTCTAGACCCGAAGGTCTAAGTGTTTAACTCCTAATACTAGTCTACATTCCGAAGATAAAGAGTAAGTTGTTTGGTTTCATTTGGAGAAGGTGTTAGGCACCCCAAATACCCGCCTTTTTATAGTGGCTTCTCTCATTTATACATGTCTTAAGGTATGCTAAAGCCCATGCTTTATGAATTCTTGATTTGTTATTTTCTATATTTTTCTCAGGCTTAACACATGAATTTACCTTCAATGCCTAAATTTAATTCAAGGTAAAATTTAGGTATTGGTTTCTGAAAATTCTTGAAACTGTTTCTTAAATTAGCTTATTTTAATTACAAGAGACCCCCCATGGGTTAGACTCTTAGAGGGATGGTGAAACCCTCAAAACTATTTATAGGCTTGACTTAACCCTAACACTGGTGTTTTTTTTGTGTTTTAAGCTTAACACCTGAATTTAAAATTAACGCTTGGATTTTTCAACACCTGAATTTAATTCATGGTGAAATTCAAGCATTGAAAGCTGATCAGATCAACATTTTGATGTTGTCTTTTAGGGTGATTTGGTGGGTCCTAATGCTATGGGACACCTGAATTAGGTTAGGGGAGGTTTCCTAAGGTTACATTATGTAACCCTAGGGAACATGGCTTTTACCCATATGGAGATATATTCTCCTAAAGAGGGAAATTTGATCATATGTCACAAGCCTAACGCCTATTTTTTAGTCTGATGCCTGAATTTAATTCAGGGTAAATTTAGGTGTTAGGTGCTGAGATCAGCAACCAGCCTTGTTTTTTGGGCCACACAGGTGGGGCTTAGAGGGGTAGGGTTTCTCCTAGGTCTTTGAGCTAAATCTAAGTCACACATGTACTTGACCAATTTTGAAAAACTGATTTTTAACTCAGGTCTAACGCCTAAAATCCACTCCAGTGCCTGAATTTCCTTCTCAATGCCTAAAATTAAATCCAGACATTAGGAGAGAAATAAGGGCCCATAGAGGTGCTCATGCATAGGATTGGATCTCAGAGGGTTGAAATGGCTAGGGGATAAGCTTAGGGAAAATCAAGGCTCCTTGGGGTGGGTCCCAGATCTTAACGCCTGAATATTCCCATAATGCCTATTTGTTCAACGCCTGAATTTTATTTTCATAAAATTCAGGCATTAGTTACTAGGAGCAAATCCAACAACTGGATTTCTCAAATTTGGGACACTTGGGGTTTTGAGAAAAATCTAAAATTAAGCATGCTAGTTGAAAATTGACAAGAGAACAACATATCTAAAATTTGGCTTAAGAACATTTCTACAAAATTCAAACAAAAATTGACAAAAAAATCAGTTGAACCTAGGTCACACAGGACCCAAATTTTAGGGTCTGTTTGGGGGGCCATCTCGAGGCCTTCCACAACTCATAAAATTATAAAATTAAATGAAAAAGTAGGCCTATATGTCTAGCATAACATACTAAAATTTGGGATCAATCAGATCAATACAAAATTCATAATAAATTCTACACTAGATATGGTTCATAAATTAAAGCAAGTAGAGGATGTTGAGCCTCTACTATGTAACCTGAATTGAAGCAACTTAAAAGCATAAATTGGACAACATAACAGCTTAATAAATGAGTATGTGAGCATGAGATGAACAAAATCAAACAGGGTTTAGGCTTACCTTGGGTCCAAGTGACCTAGGGTTTGAGCAAATCCCTCTTTTTATTTTTCTTCTTCCTCCTCTTTTTTTTTTAAAGTTTTTTTTGCCAACCCTTCTTTATAGGAAATTGAGGCTATTTATATCCCCAATATGAAGTGGTGGAGGGTTGGGGTGCATCCTAGGGATATCTAGATGGAGGGCTAGGATTAGGTTAGCACATTTTAGGTGTAGGGCTAGGATTAACTTGGGAATGGGTGGCTAGAATTAAAGGGTTTTGTGTTTGGTGACTTGGACAAGGGAGAGGCTAGAATTAGTTTAAATATCTGAGGTGGAGGGTGAGGATGAGAGAGTGTTTGTTCACTTGGATTGATGAGGTGGACAAGGGGGTAGCTTAGGATGCCTTTTGGTGGGATGTGATAGGTTGCAATTATCAAGGGGAGGCATCAAGATGCCATTTGGGGGAACGTAGAGGGGGCACTAGGGATTTGAAATTCAAGACCTAGATCTAAGGGGTGAAGGTGCACATGAGGAAATTCTCATCTGATGGTTGGTAGATTTAGGCATAAGGTGTGAATGCATTAAGTACCATTAATGAGCTGAGGTTTAAAAGACTTAGCTCATTAATGGGCATTAAATGGTTTCAGGGTTTTTGAACCCTCATTGTGCCGTCAACTATTGTGAGCTTTCGAGCTCGGAAGTTGGCAAACTCAGTGTCTGCTTTCAAGGTTGCGAATATTCTAGCCGCATTGGACCAATTAGAACTAAATTACGATAAGGGCAAGGGGTGAAATCAGGGTTTTTTTACTAAAAAACTCTCAAATGCACTTTAAAAGGGAAAGATGGTAAAATTGATATTAGAAATTGTCAAGTGAAAGATGGTCCCTGGTCCAGGTGAGCCATAGCCTCTAACTGCGTTGAATTATGACACCCGACCAGAAAATTGGGTTAAAACCCTTTTTGGGGTAGTTAGAGAACTTTGGACTGGAGATGCTGCTGGTTTTTCTATAGTTCTCCATTATGGGCCATGTTTAGGGGATTTGAAGCTTGGGAAATTTCAGAGCTGCAAGAGCTGATAGACTGAATACCAGTTTCCTGAGCAATTACCAAGAGATTTTTGAAGCAGGATCACTTGGAGAGATTGAGTTTCTGTAGTTGCTTGAAGATTGGTGGAATTGAGCTGTCGAACATTTTCCGGTGCTCGAGTTTGTGAAATGATCTTTTGAGGGCAGGGGTGAAACTAAGAAGAAGGGTCTGGCCTTGCTGTATTTCGAGTTCGGGAAAGTCTTTGAGCGCATTCCGCGTGCTAAATATAGATAGAAAGTGCTTTTTCTTGGCTTGGGCATACATGAATGCTTAGGCTACAGGATTTTTGTAATCCAGTGTAAATTTGATAGTCTGGAGGTCTTGAATTTACTGTAGGGTAGCCACTGATAGACTGGATTTATGAATTTGGGTGAACTCTTAGGAGTCGATCGAGCACCTAATTTTTAGACCTGATTTGTTACTCTTTTAGAGTATTTAAGGGAATCTGAGCAGATAAGTTTTGCAAAAGTTTGAGCTCCTTAAACAATTTTTTAAAGGCCTTGCGATTCTGGAGAGATGGACATTGATTGATCCTGATTTAGAGGTTCGAAGAATATTCTAGCTCCGTATGAGCAAAATGCAACTAAATAGCTTTTTGACCCCTTGGGGAGGATTTGAGATTTCATATAGGTTCGAGATTTCAAAATCCTTTTCTTAGACTTGGAGATTTGAAGCTAAGGTCGAGGTCGAGATATGGCGATCGACCTTTATGGATTCGAAGATTCGATGAATTTTTGAGAGGTCTTTTAAGGGTCATTTCTTTGTCAGGGTCATCATAAGTTGAGAAATTGGCTATTGATAATATTGAGCAATATCTGTTTTGTGTTGAATTTCTCATAATTGGGAGAAGTGGGGATGCATATGATTTGAAATTACACCATTCTGATAATGGGAGAAGCTTCAGGGATCATTTGAGGGTTCAGGGGTAAATTCTCTAAGGTGAAAAGGGTAAATTGATAATTTTTTGTCTGCCGGTCAAAAAATGTGAAAATGAGAATTCTTCGCCTATGATGCTTCATGACATGAAGGCTTATATAGGCGAGAAAAATTCAGTGATCTGAGTGGTAGATAGTGAGTTCTAGGCTTTTGAAAGCAAAATGACAAAATGGTAATTTTTCCACATGTGATGATTTGTTGAATAAAGACTTACGAAGGTGGAAAAAATTACAGATAACATGGTTGAAGTTCTTAAACGTGGACCCTTAATGTCCTGCTGATGCTTTTGTGGAGGATTGAGGTTTAACCTGAAATGGTGTATTTGGACTGTAATAAGGTGTTCTGACTGATCCACTCGCAACTGAAATATCTGAAAAAACTTATTTGGGAATGCCTAACCTCGTAGAGTCCAGGTTTGCTCTTCCTAAATCAAGGGTGCTCAGAGTCTTGATGCCTAAATGTTGTTATGTTGTCCTTATTCTATCAACTAACCCGAGTCAAATTTTGGGTGCTAACAATAGGAATCATCAAATTAGAGTATGATTCTCATGGTTTCCAAATCAAAAGCATTCCAAGATTGAAATTCAACATCAATTCACAAAGATCCAAAGGAAATAATGAAGTAAATGATATTAATTTGCAAGAGTAATTACCATCAAGGGATGAGTGTGTGAGATCCTAGTTTCTCATGGATGCATACAACTAATGATTTCAAACATGATGAATTTCATAGCAAAAGGATAGTTGCATAAAATTGAGACATAAAAGGATGCATATTTTGCAAATGTGCTTACTAGTGATATAAATTTGCAAGAGTACTTGCAATCCGCTTCTTTCTTCTAAATTCTCAAAGTTCCAACAAAATCCGCTTCTTTCTTCTAATTTCTCAAAGTTTCAACAAACTTTGCTCTTCAATCTCGACAAATTTTTTATAAATATAATGAGAAAACACTTTAGAATATGAATCTAAAGTTTAGTTCACGAAATTCTAATTATATAAGTCTAGATCTAGATAGATTGGAGCTTACCTTGCTTGGGTGAGCTTCTTCTCTCCCGTTTCCTCCCCAATTCTCTCTTCCTTTGATTCTCTTTTTTGTCTTATGTGTATTCCAATTTAGTTTTGATGTAAAATAGCCTAAATACATGCCATGGTATGAAAATACCCTTTCTAGAAAGATCATATTTGAAATATGGAAAAATTCCCATTTGAATTTTCAGAATCTGAGGACTATGACCGCTTTTCCCATATTGGGAGCACTTGAGGTCCCCCTCGCGAGCCTTCACAAGGTGTCATGAGCGCTCAAGGTCATTTTCCACAAGCCCTTGCATGGTGTCATGTGCACTCAGCCTGTGCAACACCCAATTTTGGGTTTATGGAAAATGGCCGTAACCGCTCATCATGTCTTACTACTGCTCGTCTAGTCTTACGACCACTTGCAATGTCACATCGCGACCACTTGTGGGCCTTCAAGAGCGCTCGAGGAGACCCTGAATTTTATGGTTGGGTCCTCTCTAGTCCTCCACTAACTCATGGTTCTTCCATTTCTACTTAGGTTTATTATCAAGGTCACAAGGCTCTTCTATGGTCTTGGGTCGGTTCAATTTAGTTCATGTGCTCCTATTATGTCTAAACTACCAATTGCATGTGTAGGGTGTTACAGGTTTTATGGGAGAAGTTGGAGAAACTCTACACAGGAAAGAGTTTCATCAACCAGTTATATATGAAGTGGCAAGTGTAGGTGCTAAAGATGTGAATTTGTTGGAACACTTAAATGTGTTCAACCAACTCCAAGATCAACTACACAAAGTTAATATCAAGGTGGAGGAAGAAGACAATGTCTTTTTGCTTCTTATTGATTCTTATGACAATATGAGGACAACGTCACTATTCGGGAAAGATACTATAAGTCTAGAGGATGTTATGGTATCACTCACACAATAAGTCTGGAAATGGTAAATTAGTATATTATGTATGACTTATTTCCATTTTTTTCCAATTATTATAGGTATAATTTTTAAATATTGAATTTTTGGTTATTTAAAGCACATATCCGCGTCACTCGTAGTGATTTACCATTCAATAAATGTCACAATTTGGATCCATGGGTGGAATTCAGACTCAAATATGAATCCGTAGCACTAGATGACAGACCCTAAACCCGTATCTCATGGTGGGAAGATCTTACTTTCGAAGTGTGACACATATTCTCAATCCAATATCCATTATAATTTTTCTCATTTCTTTTACATCATTTACTTCCACTATAAATCAAACACATATCGCATTAGAATAATAAATGTAACTCGTATAAACCATTCGCATTTGCACATGTTAGCAGAAATGCTCATTTGTCTACCTTTTTTTTATTTATCAAAGTGTAGCAAATTAGATAATGATACTAATAAACTAAACCAAAGTGTAGTGGAATATTTCACCATATTTGTATCTAAACCAATCAAAGATATCCAAAGTCTATATTGAAATGAAGGCTTCCATAAGTCATCAATGTAAAAAAAATCTTCATCATCAACATGGGGTACAAACCAAGAAGCGGAAATGAAAATACAGCTCATGTAAAAAATTGGAGAACAAAATGAAATGTAAACTATAGGCCTAATCTCCCAATTCGTCTCTCCTCCCATATCCCATGCAGCTCATGTGAATCTTTACCTACATGGCCTCAATCTTTAGGGTGGTGTCAATTGTGGTGAGCTTGACAAGCTCATTGAGAAAATACAAAATATATAACAAAAGAAAGGAGGCCAAAACAAGCACAACAATAGATAATGATGAATCAAGATAGAGTAAGGATGCTAAACGTGTATGCACATGCAATAAACAATCTATACATATATATCTTTACCATGATTCAAAGTATATTTATGTTTTAAAAATAATAATAGGGGTTTTCCAATCAAATTGAAGGATGAATATGCTATATGCTAATCCACAAGGGTCTTCGTTAAACACCAAAACATGCAAGTAATTCATATAAACTCTCTAATAAATCAAATCATGCAAATTAAATAGCTCTTGTTGGGTCTCCGACAAATCAAATCATATGCAACACAACCCATGTTGGATCTCCGACAAATCAAATCATATGCAAACAACCCATGTTAGGTCACAAATAAATCAAATCATATGCAAATAACCCATGTTGGGTCTACGACAAATCAAATCATATACAAACAACCTGTGTTAGCTCTTCGATAAATCAAATCATATACAAACAACCCAGTAGGGTCTTTGACAAATCAAATTATGCAAACAATCCATATAGAGTCTCCGATGCACAAAAGCCAACCTTAAAGAAGTCTTTGAATGCCATGGAGGCCAATCTCATAGAAGTTTTTGAATGCCATACATGCCAACTTTAAAGAGGTTTTCGAAAACCACAAAGGCCAACCTCAAAGAGGCCTCCAAATTTTTTATAAAAGCCAACCCATGAATGGGTCTTCGAGCTTGTCACAAGGGCCAACCCCATAGGGATCTCCGAATGCCATGAAGGTGCTTTCCATAAATACCAACCCCATAAGGGTCTCCCGAAATATAAAGATTAATAATAGCCTATAAAAATCCCTCAGAGTATTAAGGATTTATCCACTAAAATTCCCTCGAACAAGGTTTATCCCCATATAATTCTCCCGGGACCAAAAATCTCCATGGCAATGGAGTTCCCAAATCCACTTTCAATAAGAGATCTCAAATGTTAATAATCACTATAAGCATAGGACTACAACCATTTGTCCTATGAGGATTTCTTTGGTCATTCATCATATATTTTCTAACCCTCTTAAAGATCAAAACAAGTCAAATGATTACAATCATTGGCTGCCTAATTGTATTGATCAGTTACTTAAATTCATTGTCTTGCTAATCAACCTTCACTAGCACCGTTTAGGGATCAATTCAGCCCATATTCTTGATAGCTTTTGTTCTCTCTTGGTGCCCTCCCATACCACCCTTGTTAAGTTGTCATAGCCTGTATTAGACACCAATGCTACTAGAGACCTTTTCTCAGGGAATATTTTTGTGGAGCGGAAAAAAATCAGAGGAGTAAGAATTGAAAAAGGATAACGATTTGAATTCCTGTATGAAAAAGGATGTTCTGTCCAAGATTTGGTGTATGGGATGGTGTCCAGGACACCAGCGGACATCATATAGAATAAACGTCCCCTGGTGTCCTGGACACCATCCTAGACACCAAATCCTGAACAAAACATCCATTCCGTCCCTTATAGTAGGGATTAGTTATATTTGATTAAGGGTAAATTTGTAATTATGTATTACAAAAATTATCCGAATCAATCGTATACTCAAATCAATCATGTACGCATGTTTTCGAATATTTTAACATACCAGATTATTTGACAAATCTATCAAACTTCATAGCGTATCCCGTAAAATTTTCTTGTTTATTTTTTGAGGGTACACTCGGGAGATTTTCTTGAAGAAAGAACCACTCCTGAAAGAGAACATACATAGAAAACATGTACTACTCCAAGTTGTGACAATGGTAAATTAGTAAGAGGGCATTTAAGTAAGATAATGAAAGTAGTGCTGATTTGTGTATATCAAAAATACCCTTGCCAGGCATTGTTCACGTGTTCAGTTATAATTGGTGGGATTTTTATCCGTTTCAAGTTGTTATAAATTTAATTTCACATTAATCAGCCGGAGCGTCATTTTCGTCACCAACTCATAGGAGCACTTATCCACTTGAAAATGAAAGAATTTCAGTTAGTTCCAATCACACTAAGTAATTTACATATAGCCTATTTGGCAGTCACCTGTAATGTAATCATTTCGTTTGAGTTTCTCAAAGCATTTGTAGCCATTAGGTGATGGATTGTAACCAATTCATTCAAATTTATTTGATTGGTTAACTGCAATTAGAAATGAAGTCATATTAGGTTTTTCTATAAAATGAAATGGCTTATGTTATCAAGTCGGTGTAAATCTTAATGAGTTGATTACAAACCATCCCATTGTGGCTACAAAGCCTTGGGAAACTCAAATGAAATGATTACATTACATGTGGCTGCAGCCATAATATATGTATCTGTATTTACCTGAATACCATTGTCAAACTACTTGTTAGAGGATGGCTGGATTCCTTTCAATTTTAAAAGGGGATTATTCAAACTCATATAATCTGGTTAAGGGAGTTTTAGTAAATTAACATAGAATAAGTACGATTTTATTAAAAAAACGAAAGAAAGAAAGACCGCTCGGGCTACTTGGGCTGTGTTTCGTAACTCTCCCAAGAATGCATTCTTGTTGCTTTCGCTCTCAAGATTCCAAAATTGGTGAAAACGGCGTTTGGTAACTTCGCATTCTCTTATCGGATTTGGGAGGTGAAAAAAGTAGCTTCTTCAATTCTGACTCCCGATTCTCGTTTTTTTTTTTTTTTCCTACTCATTCTATTATATCTTTATCATAATATTTAAACATTTTATTCAGT
>JAOXJP010092202.1:0-14641 GCA_025762735.1 Platanus orientalis | reverse complement strand
AATCCTACTCTCTTTGACTAACTTCTTTACCCACACTCATCCATGGTGTGGGAACCCTTGCATATTTATCATTGCATCCGGGCACTGATGCAATGCCTCTTGCCTATTTTTCACCACATCCGGGAATGAGGTGTCCTTCGCCAATTTTTCGCCACATTCATGGAATGAGACACGTCGCTTAAAGGGAACGCACTAGTATTAGATCGAAATAACGTATTTTGAGAATTCATGTTTAAATGGTTTGAGTGGGTTTTTATAGTCGGTTCTCAACCAGACGCCAACCCTCCTCCTTTATCCGGGCTTGGGACCGGCAATGTCTGGCGATACAAACATTGGCGGAGTTATTTTGCACACAAACCAGAATGATAATGATAATTGATCATGAACAAATTGCATACCAATTTAATTCTTCTAACATTAGAAGAATTAAATTGTTAAATGGATCCTATCTTTGGGCCTTTGGCTGTAATTAATATCCAACGTTTCAGTATTGAATTATTATTGACAGGATGATATTCCAAAAGGAAAAAAGTGGTTTAACAGAATTTCATTTTCCAACTAGCTGAGTAAAAAGTAATTTTATGATTTTGTGGGATGCCTTTATATGTCATGTGCTGGAAAATGGCATTGAGTCTAGAATTGAAAATGTGTGTCATCAATCGCAACATTTCTATTCTTGCATTTTTAAATGATGAGAATTGATTGTGCTGACAAAGTGCACAACAGGTTTTAAAATTCAAGAATTTTAATGTTATTATTCTGTTTTGTTATATATCCTTATCCTCAGAGGCAAGTCCTTCATGGAATCTCCCTTTCTCTAGGGACCTCCTAGATTTTGAAGTTGACTATATGGGTTCCTTCCTTGACTCTCTCCAGTCAGTCTGTATTTCTTCTTCCTCCCTGGATAGGTATAGGTGATCTCTTGCTCCCTCTTGGCTCTTTCTATGTCAAATCCTTCTTTGAATTCCTCTCTTCTTCCTCAAATCTCGCTCTCTCCTTTCCAGTGTCAAAAGTTTGGAAAGGCCTTTTCCCCCACGGGTCAAAGCTTTTATCTGGATTGTTGTGCTCGGTTGAATGAACACCATGGATATGCTTCAAAGAAGGTGGCCTTATATGTCTCTCTCCACATTGCTCCTTTGCGCATTCGATTTGGGTTCATTTCCTATCCCAAGTTCCATTGAGTTGGACTGTGCCTTGTAGTCTCTTCATGATCTGGTTTGGCAATGGAACTGTGCCCTTTTCAATGATTGTGGGAAGAAATTTTGGTTGGGAATCATGCATGGCATATGTTAGGGCATTTGGAAGGAGTGAAATAGAAGGATCTTCAATGGTGTGAAGCGCTCTTCTGTAGAAGTGGTGGATTCCATCCTATTTGAGGTGGCCTCATGGGCGATTGCATCCAAGATATTCGATGATGTATCACTTAATGATATATCAAGGATTGGCATTCTTTTATTATTATTTTTTTTTCCCCTTTTTACTCTTTGTATCCAGTAGTTAGATTCTAAGACCTTGATCTTATCCTTTTACATCCCCCCCCCCCCCTCTTTTCCTCTTCTTTAATAAAGATCATTATTCATCAACAAAAAAAAAAGTTCCAATCATTGGAATTCTAATGGTTGAAACCACCTGGTTGATTGTGCATCAACACATTTGTTGTGATTTGTCTCTAGTCCTTTATCAAAATGGCTAAAACCCTTTACTTTTCATGAGTTAACTAAACTCAAATATACTAAGTGGATGTATGTTACAAGAGTCAAGCAAACTATGACCTTGGTCGCTTTCTAATCCAATTTATGATTTCAACAAGTTGGAAAAGGGTCTCTTAACGTAATGGTAAAATTTAAACTCATTCACCCTAGTAATGTAGCATTTGATTTTCAAGCAGTCCATGAAGTCAGCCAGAAAATGGTTTGAAACCTTCATTGATGTGGCCAGTTTCTTCTAACAATTATGAATAGGAATCAAATTTAAACACTCATTGATGTGGCCAGTTTCTTTTAACAATTGTAAATTGGACTCAATAATTGGTTAGTTGGTAGTGTAAGATCAAATGGACTCTTCTGAGTTGCAAGTCAGCTAGAGTGAGAATATAGAAATTTCGATATTATTCCGCATACATGCTTAGGTTTCATTCATTAGGATACGTGCCAACAAAAATTTGCTTCTCCAAATATGGAACTTGCTCAATAGGTATGACTACATGAAAATCCGTGGAATATCATTCTTCCTTGCTCGTTGATGTTATGGTTGTGTTCAACAAACCGTAAAATTTATTTAGCAGGCTATGACAGATTAAAAAGTGTTGGACTATTATACGTGTGTTTTGTATGTAGCCTCTTTGAGTTTTTCCTTTTGTTTGTAAATGTTAGTTCTGCGAATGGAGATGGACATTCAGAGGTTCATGCAAAATCCTGATCAACAGCAGTTTGAGTTCCAGCATTTCCCAACATCATACCTTCGGCTTGCAGCTCACCGTGTTGCTCAACACTACGGTCTGCAGTCTACAGTACTGGATAACAACATAGATGGGCTGGGAACCAAAATAGTGGTGTGGAAAACAGCCGAAAGCAGATACCCTACAGTATGTTTATCAGAAGTTCCTGCAAAGCAGCTGGAAAACGATAAACTTGAACAGGTTAAGATTGCCATTAGGCCAAGACCAAATAATGCTTCCCGAAATGACATGAACGAACTGGGAGTCAAACGCAGTTCTGTGAGAACTGTGGAGGAGAGGAAGGAGGAGTATGACAGAGCACGAGCCCGCATTTTCAGCAACTTTAGCAGTTCTGACTCAGAAGGTGCACCATCTGCTACAATTGATGGAAGAAGTTTGTGTTCTAACAATGATGAAACTGAAGGTTGCAGAAATGCTGTGGATGAGCCAGAAAAGATTCTTTACACCAGGGATGGTGGTAGTTCCAGAGTTGCCATCTTTAGAGACAGGGAAAAGGATCGTTATGACCCTGATTATGACCGAAGCTATGAAAGGTTTGGATTTGTGCCTTAATTTGGATAAAAAGTGGTATTTTCACTGGATTTTTTTATTTTTATTTTGAAAACGGACCAAATTAATTCATTCTTTTAAATGCCTCAGGTATATTAGGGGCCTCACACCAAATCAGAGTATTCCCTTGGGGCCTTTCAACTTGCAGGGCTTCCAACCTTCATTTGTGCAGTATGAATCTGGTTTTCCTCAGCTTAGTCAGTTGCCGAGGACTCAAACATCTGTCAGCTACAGGCCTGCTTCAAGTCCAGTTATGAGCCCTTTTTGTGCCATGGGAATGAATCAGACTTCTGGAGATGCTGTCTATATGCAGTGGCCCAGTCCTACAATGATGTATGCGCAGTCATACGAGCAACTTAGGCATGCTTTTTTCCAGGTATGCTGCATTTCCATGATGTTACCAGTTAATTTGTGAACAGGATTAGGTCAGATCGGCCATATTGGATCGGGATCAGCTGAGCCAATCTGGATTGGCCAGGCTTAAATGATCAGATCGGGCTATCCCAACAGGATGGTCTATAATAGATCACTCTCTTCCTATCCTGATTTGAATCAGGCAATCCAGATTGTGGTCGGCCAATCCTTGATTGCATGATAGTGACATTCTAAATGAAGCAGCCATACTGTGGCATGCATACAGAATGTTGGGGCACACCATTAAATGGTTTCAATTGGATATCTCCTGGGTTAAAAAGGTGTGGTAGGATGACTATTACCAACTGATTTGACTCGTCTTCACTAACATCTTTTTAATCCCACCTAAAATTTCCAAAATTTGAGATAAATCTTACGATTATAATTGTTTTATTGGTTGAACCATTGTTGTTGGAGTGAGAAGATAAAGCTAGAAGCAGGAAGTGAGACTCAATAAATCCATAGGAAACGAGAAGTGAGAAGTGACTTGAGAGTGAGTAAGAAGTGATTGGGGAAGCAGTGAAGAAGCGAGTAACGTGTGATTTGGAATGATTTCTGTTTTTTACGAGAATTTGAAAGCGATTTCAAAACCATTAGAAAATATTATGAGATGACAAGGAAATGAAATGAATACATAAATGATTGCAAAGGAATAAAATAACTCTACAACTATTAAGTACAACTACAATAAAATAAAATGAATGAACAATGTAATAAACAAATATAAAAACTATACTACATACAAGTAACAAAGAATCATGGCATATAGTTCAATATGTGAATCATGAGAAAAGAGTACTTAAGAATTTTGTGAAGGTAGTATTTAATCATAAACACAAATATTATTATCTTATCCTCTTTTTCTTTTTCTTTTTTGTAAAATATTATTATCCCAACATCTGTTCAAGTTTATAAATGTATGAAGGACCATACCTCATTTCCATTATATTAGTTTGGACAGCTACACCTTGGATTTTATTTTGCATAAGATTTTTGTGAATAGCTAGGCACATTACAGTCAGACTTCAGAAGACCTTGTACAAAATCATCAGATTTGAATCTTTATTTCTAAGTTGGAATGAAATAATATAAACAATAAAATCAATACTAAATCTCATTAAAAATAATATTATTCAATGACAATAGCATAAGGTTCACTTAAAAAAAAATACAATTCTGCTTCTTAGGTCACTTCCCAATTGCTTTCTCACTAAAACGTATTTCTCAATAACTTCCCATACATTTCCCAGAACTTGGGCAAGGCGAATGAATTCGTTTTCAAACGCGCTTCCCATCCCGTACCTAGCTTCCCTGGAACTATGTGTTGAACTTCAGCCATATGTGATTCTTCTATGAAAGACCTAAGTCTACCTGTTTATGTGGGTGTGTGACTTGTTTTACATAGAAAATAATTGCAGTCTATAAAAACACCTGGTTTTTTCTGAAAATCTAAGATGTGATCTGTATCTTCGTATCTGAATTGCTTGTATGATTTTGCACATCATAGTAGTCCCAGTATTATGAATGTTTACGTTTATAGGCACTTAAACATGCTCTTCTCCTGGTAGGATGCATCTTTCCAAAAGTAATAGCCAGTTCTCTCACGTACAGGGAGTTGGGAGAAGTGATCTCACTTCAGAGATCGATTGGTTTGAAATCAACATGACTGGATGGTTGTAGTCTGATCTACAAAGTTTTGTCTGCAATTGGTCAATATCTATACAATAGAATAAGATAGATCAGAAAATTATAATTAGTCATGTCAGCATCCAAATTTAGACCCAAAGCATAGCAAGGGACCTCGATTGGGGGGGCGGGGGGCGGGGGCCCACCAGTCACAATCAAGTAATTTCTTGGCTTGGAAATTCTCTCAATGAACTCCTGGAATGGTTGACCCCACCTTTCAAAACCCTTGGTATGTGATGTCTATTAGTTCTAAGTTGTTTATAGAGCATCTGCGCCGCTTTTGTCTGTATCTTCTGCCCAAAAGGATGAGGTAGATCTTGCTATTTGTGGTCAGCTGATCAAGTCAAATCTTGTCTTAGGAGATACCTCAATTGGGACCCTGTTTAAATGGCAACAGCACTCTCTTGGTCTCTCCATCCACTCCCTGGGTATGAGATAAGTCAAGTTTATGTCTGATGCAGTCTATAGGACATTTGGTGTTGTACAGAACATGTGATCTTGAGGTGTATGCCTGAAATGCTTAAAAAGCATGTGTACATTACAGCAATCCTGCAATGATGATGAACTCTGGCATGAGCATTTTAATTATTTATAGAAAATAATTATTATTGCTAGAATAATTTTATCAATTCTATCTGTTTCCACTTGTAATGTTTATAGAACATTATTCATTGTCTCAAGAAATTTGGTCTCTATAATGTGGTTTCAAGTCATTGTCTTGGTTCTGATTAGTTTGTTCCAACTACTGTTTCTGCAGGCTCCTTTTTATCAGCAACCCCTGAGCTTTGATTACTCTCAAAATTTTTAGAAGACCTGGGAATATATGTGTAATGATTTGCATGCGAAGGTTGTTGAGTAGGGACATTGTTGAAGTTGAAGACCTTTTATCACATACTTTCTTATAATTTTAGTTTATATGTTTCTCTATTTTTCTTTCCATTAGCAAGGAGTGCGACAGTGCAATTTAGTATTTTGTTAAACTGTTTTCACATACAATATTATTTTGGTACTTAGATTTTTTTGGTAGTAGAAACCTAATTCATTTATATTTTTTATTGTGTGGGTGTGAATATTGTTCTTGTGACCCCTATTTTTACAACATTGGTAAAATATTTCTCCACGCTTGCGCTGTGGACATGTTAATTGCATTTGTAGTGAAACTTTTAGTTAACCAGGTACTTAGTTTTTATGTAAGCTGGAACATGAAATTAGTTTTCCTTTTCTTGTGGTAATGCAGTTAACTTTATACTTGGTTGCATTTGATAGTTGACAATTGGAATTACATCCTTCCATTGATGCTTGGAATCACTGACCATTATAGGACCATAACAACTGGTGATCTGATGATCCTCTGTAACATAATTCCGTAGTGGAAGCCCATAGCTCTCACTTGGGTTGACAAAAGGACATTTACCCCTGTAAATTTGAGCACACGTTTTGATGCTTTTACCCTTGTAAATGTCACTTGTCCACCTGTGGTGATAGCTATGGGCTTCTGTTACAGAGGGTCACAGAGACTAGCAATCCTTTACTTTATAATACACATCACCTAATAATTTACCAATATATCAG
Source organism: Platanus orientalis (assembly GCA_025762735.1). Lineage (NCBI taxonomy): Eukaryota > Viridiplantae > Streptophyta > Magnoliopsida > Proteales > Platanaceae > Platanus > Platanus orientalis. The sequence goes on along the minus strand of JAOXJP010092202.1, from coordinate 7,962 downwards.
CTAGCTATTTAATCGAATCTTTGCCCGTCTCCATATAATGGTCCCTGGTGTCCAGGATACCATCCTGGACAGAACATCCTTACCCCATTTTGGAATGGAAGATTCGCTGTTAGTTGTTTTGAAGATACCCAGGGCTGTTCAGTCGCATTGCCACCCACACTTCTATGTGCCCTAGTTGTGAATCTTGTTCGGTCCTGGCCAAATTTGACATAGATAGCTCCGAATCAAGCCAGTCGAATATCAGGTGATTAAGAGGGATATCTTGTAGTAGTCACATTTAGGATAGGAAAGAAAAACCCTTGATTGTTATAATGTAAAAATTCATATAGAAAATAGAAAAATACTAAGAATTAACAGTGTAACTGTTTTACCATTGAAATCTCCCCCCTATGGCTCCGAGCGATTAGGACATGGTTCCTTTTATTTTTTGGGTAGAATATTAGGACATAATTCTTAATCGGATACAAATACAGCATAAAGGTTTGCAAGATGGCTCATGATTGGTCTGTTGTGTCAAACTGGCTTACACATTGACACCCCTATCCATTAAGAATCCAATTTTTCCCTTTGTACCATAGCTGCTGATATTTCTAAATAAAAAAAATATGCTCAGAAAAGAATTTTTTTTCCCCTCATGGGGGTCACTTACTGGTTGAAATAAGAATGGGTACTGCAGCAGACACAAGGAACTTTTGGGCCAGTCTAGATTCCTTCAATCAGAACTTATCTAGCAAATTAGTGGTCAAGAAAAATTACATTTGGTAGAAAACATAAATGACAACCTTTGACTAGTTCAAATAGGACTGTCAACGATCTGAGCTAGTTTGACTCACTCACAAATTCAGCTCTCCATTGGCATGGCATATGTGACATGTTAGCCAAACTTGAGCCCATGAGAAAGGGTAGAACCAACTTAGATTTAGGTTTGGCTCACTTCAAAGTTTGCATGTTGTTTTGTTTTTTTGGTGGTAATAAGTATTTTGTATATGACTATACGTATTAGCCATCCTGTATTCATCATATATTCTTCTATTTGGGAGCAAATCTTGTGTGACCGACATTCGTGTAACCACACCATGGGCGACAGGGTGTAAAAGGGGTAATTAAAAGCATCAAAAAAAAAAAAAAGATACTCATAAAAAGGAGCCCGGATTTTGTGCACACAAAAGAGGTGTGCAAGTTGTGTGCATGGAACAGGGGGCTGCCGCATCAGCACCAAAAAGTGATTTACACTTTTTAGGGGTGTGCTTATAACTTTTCAACAAATTCCGGAGGGATATAAAAGTAGGTGCCCAAAAAGAGGAATCAAATTCAAATACATATAATGTCAAGTCACACATTGGTCATAGAAGATCCTTTCCTATTGCTGATACCCTGCTTGCTTTGTCCTTGCTTACTGCTACTGCTCTCTGTTTGTGTGAAAGTGAACCAAAAGAACAGTCTACATCATAATGTGGAGTCTAGAACCCAAATTGTGACCATGTGAACCATTGTGGGAGGCGCCCCTTTTAGAGGTAAACAAAGGTTAAGGAAATTGCTCATCGAATATGTGCAAGAATTAAAACTAATTGTGACCCAAGAAACTTCCTCATTATCTTCCTGATAATGAAAACTGTGAACCCAAATCCCAGTGTGATCACACAATAAACGGGAGTTTGATTAGAAATCCAGCCCAATCAATTCTTAGCATTTTTCCATTTCCATTCAGCTTTTCTGTGAAGGGATTTGTGTTGAAGAAAGATAGGAAGGAGAAGGAAAAATATATATGAAAGCGACATTGAAATTCTAGGAATAAGAGAGCCCCACGTTGACCATGTATCTGCTCTCACCCTGAACGCAAATAATTTGATAAGCTAGCTTTAAGAACAAAACAGGGGCACATCACTCCCACAAATTTGAGCACGTATAAGGTGGAGAATGATGTCTTAATTCCTTATGGGCAATTTTCCCTACTTTCAGATAAGACCAGTTATTTGGATAAGATATCTCATATAAGGTGGAGAATGATGTCTTAATCTTCCTAGCATGGTGAGCTGTGTGCGGTACAAGCACGGAAAATAGCTTCTATCTTCATGTATAAGGAAAGATTGCTTGATTGAACACCAGAGAAAATGAAATTATAGTTCATTTATGAACAAGCCATGGGACAACTAGTTTTGTTTGTCCCACACCCAAAAATAGAAAAATAGGTACCTGATCCAATACATGACCAAGAATGAAGGTGTGCAAGCTGCGAAGGAGTTGAAGGGAAAAAATAAATATAAGAATAACGAGATAGATATGCAAGTCTGAATGTACTTTCTACCAAGTGCATTCTTGAGACTAATAAGAAAGCAAAGCGCTTCTTGTTTAAGAAACACTGGCACTGAAAAAAAAAGTGTGATTTTTTTACTATAGAGGATGATTCACTATAAAATCCTCAAGCCGGGTGCTTCCAGTTGGCCCTAGTATAGAACAGTTTTTATAAATTGACTGTCCAAACAATATAAATCTTCCCTACGTCTCAGTTTCAAATAAATTGGACAATTATCTACATAAAATTATATCTCATAGACTCATACCCAACAATCTTTGTTGAGGGATAAAATATCAGCTGCGGATAAAATGAATTTACCTTACCACTTGTCACAATTATTAGAATAGTACAAGATATGACATTACATAATAGATCAAATTCATTTAATACTCAAAGGAACCATATATTATTGCTCATATTGTTGAATTACCTTCTAATAAATACTTTCAACCATATAATTATGAATAAAAGATATGTAGAAGCCTTCCACTTGTAGATTGGAAATTGTAGAATTATAGACCCAAAATTGAGATGCAACTAAGTACGGACATGAACCCATCTACAAAGGAGCATGAACCACACACATGGGGCCGGGGCGGGGGGAGGGGAGAGAGTGCTTTTGCTGTAGAGATAGGAGCATAAATCTACTAATGAAAGAATTGGCTAGATTCTGGCTCCAAGATCACATATTCGTGTCTTAGGATCCTAGTGCAGTTTCCTAATATGAAGAACATTTCCTCCAAGGAAGAGAAACATATTGACATGTCTGATTCACCATTACGCTCAAACTGACTAGTAGGATAATCACAACCAATGGAATTTATTTGCAGACCATGTAAATTTTTTTAAGTTAGCAGCAACCAGCTATTCCATCAGGTCTTTTTCCCCTTCAAAGTGGAGGGTATTGGTTTACCTAACTTTCACAATTTTGTCTTTCCCCATTCAGCAATTGAAGTCAGCTGACCTAGGCAAGCTTTTGTAAACATGGTTCAAACCATAGTTACCAAAGCAAGAAGCAGGAAGCAAGGCTCAATAAATCTTCAAAAATGAAAAGCAGGAAGCAAGGCTCAACAAATCCTTCAAAAATGAAAAGCAGGAAATGATTAAAAAGTGACTAGAAAGCAATTGGGGAAACAATTACGAAGTGATCAGGAAGTGAGTACAGTGCAATTTAGAAGTATCTTCAAACCATTAAAAATATATATATTATGAAATGAATACGAAATAAAACAATTATAATAGGTGAATACATGATTAGTAACAAGAAGTAAACAACAAAAAGTTTACAACCAATAAATACACTATAATATTGAGATAGATGAAACTCTTGTTCCTAGACCTGATTTGTGTGCATGAGGAAGAAGAACTCTAATGATCTCATATGTGGTCGGTATTTATATTAAAATATATTTTATACACAATACATATGGTATACCAAAATTATACAAGTATATAGTACCCTTATTACATATAAGCCCTTGAATATAGTACTTCAACACTCCCCTTTAAGTTGGAGCATGAATGTTAAGCATGCCCAACTTCTTGATGATATCATGAAGCCGTATCTTGGTAACACCTTTGGTTAACACATCTGCTAGTTGTTGATCCACAGTAATAAAAGGAGTGCAAATCAATCCGCATAGTATCTTTTCTCTGATAAAATGTCAGTCCACTTCTATGTATTTGGTCCAGTCATGCTGTACATGATTGTGAGAGATACTAATAGCTAACTTGTTATCATAATATAAGCTCATACAAGTCTGTACTTCAAATCCAATCTCATGAAGTAGGATCTTTAACCAAAGAGCTTCACAAATCCTATGTGCCATTGATTTATATTCTACTTCAGCACCTGATCTGGCAATGACTAATTGCTTCTTGTTTCTCCAAGTTACAAGATTCTCACCTACAAATGAACAATAATCAAAGGTTGATCGTTTATCCGTAACTAATCTCTCCCAGTCTGAGTTTGTATAAACCTCAACTTTCACATGACCATTATTTGAAAATAACAATCCCTTTCCTGGAGCAGATTTTAGATACCTCAATGCGAAAGGTAGCTTCTAGATGTGTCGTTCATGGTGCATGCATGAACTAGGTAACTCCAACCGCAAATAATAAATTTGGCCTTCAGAGTGAAAGATACACAAGCTTCCCAACAAGTCATTGGTATCATCTTGCATCTATCAATGGCCTTCCATCCTAATCATTAAACCCATGGTTAACTAAAATAAGGGTTTTTATCAGTCTGGCCCCTAATAATCCTATCTCAATAAGCAAATCCAAAAACTACTTTCTCTGAGATATGAAGATACCTTTCTTTCAATAAGCAATCTCAAGACCTAAAAAATAACAAAGTGTGCCCAAATCTTTTACTTCAAACTCACTACTTAAATGAGTCTTTGATTTGTGTACTTTCTATAAGTCATCTTCAGTGACTATTATATCATCCACATACACAATGACTGTTGTAGTTCCTTTCAAGAACAAATAGAATATGATCAGCCTAGGATTATTTGTAGCTAATTTTGGTTAAACTACCACTGAATTTCTCAAACCAAGCCCTTGGTGACTGCTTGAGTCCATACAATGTCTTCCTTAATTTGTACACCTTACCCTCATTTCTTAGAATTTTGAAGTCTAGTGGCATCATCATACACACTTCTTCATGTAAATCATCATGAAGAAATGCATTTTTCATATCTAGCTACCAAAGTGGCCATTCTTTGTTTGTTGCAATAGATAACAACACTCAGATAGAATTCATCTTGGTCACTGGAGCAAAGGTTTCTTGGTAATCAATACCATATGTTTGAGTAAATCCCTTTGCTACCAACCTTGCCTTATATCTATCAATGGATCCATCTTCTTTGTATTTAACAGTAAACCCACTTGCACCCTACTGGTTGCTTTCCCACTAAAAGGTCCACAAGTTCCTATGTCCCATTATTCTCCAAAGTTGTCATTTCTTCACACATTACATCTCGCCATTGACTTTGAGAAATTGCATCTTTCATATTGGAAGAGACCTGTATAGAAGATACAAATCCAACAAAAGTACGATATATAAGACTTAAGGTCTTATAGGATACAAAGTTAGAGATAGGATGATTAGTACAAGATCTATTTCCTTTGTGGATGGCAATGGGAAGATCATCATCATTTGCAGGATGAGCACCACTATCAGAAGGAACTGAAGGAATAGGAACTGAAAAATTACCTGGATCTGAAGAGGCAACCAAAGGTGGATCACTTGTGTCATTCCACGTATAAACAAATAGATCTTTTCCATTGTCTGAAGTTGGGATGTCAAAGGAAAATGGAGAAACTGAAGTAGGAAGTGGTAGCACTGAGGGCAAACATTGACACCTCTTTTGACAACTCAAACTCTCCCCCTGAAGAGAGGTCGTGGAAGAGGAAAAAAAAGAACATACTCAAAAAACGTAACATCCATCGAAACAAATCTTTTTCTAGTTCCCAAATTGTAGCACTTAAAACCCTTTTGAGTAAACGGATATTCTCAAAAACATACATTTTTTCTGCACACGGATCCAATTTTGACCGATCCCCTTTATGTAAAAGAACATAATAGACACATCCAAATACTTTGGGGGGCACAAGAAAGAGAAGATTGTCATGACATACTACATCAATAGGTGTTTTAAGATGAACCTGGGAAGGCATGCAATTTATCAAATAGGCAACAGTAAGTAAAACTTTAGACCCAAAATTTTTAAGGACGTTCATACAAATAAGAGAGATCGTGTCACTGTCAATAGGTGGCGATTTTTGCATTCAGCAACTCCATTCTGTTGAGAAGTGTGAACACAATGTCTAATGTATAATACCACACTTTGTCAAGTATTTCTGCAACTACGAAGAAATATACTCTCTCCTATTATCAGATCTGAGAACCTTAATGGATGTACGAAATTGAGTCTGAATCATTCTGTGAAAAGTATGAAATATTGAAGAAACTTCTTTTGTTTCATCAAATATACCCATGTACACCATGAATAATCATCAACGAATGAAACAAAGTATCAACAATTGTCACGAACCTAACCAATACGCTAAAAGCCCTAGGACTGATGAAAACACATTAGCCTAGGCTCTTAACCTTTGGGATCGTGACATTCCACCACGCTCCACAGCTGATGTCTCAATGGCCCACTCTGTAGCGGCACTCACTCTGGACTCTCATCCAGATAATCCTTTCCACCCATGGTGGCTTTCACTCTGGTCAAGTACCCATTTCCACCTTTTTTGTGACAGTTTTCACTCTGACTCAAGTAGCTCTTTCTACACCGTAACGGCTCTCACTCTAGTCTTGATTGCCCTCTCCACAGGGTGCCCATTCCATGACTCGAACTCAAGACGTGAAGTTGACACTGATACCACGATGAAACTCTTGTTCCTAGACCTGGTTTGTGTGCATAAGAAAAAGAATAGAAGAGAGTGAGAGAGAAGAATATATGATTGGGTCAACTGTATGAGCCTAATGGTCTCATATGTTGTTAGTATTTATATTAAAATGTATTCTATACACAATACATATGGTATACCAAAGGTATACTGGTATATAGTACCATTACTACATATAAGCCCCTGAATACAGTACTTCAACAAAGATTACCAATATGAAGTATATAATAATAAATTACAATCAGTAAGTACAATTGCAATACATTAAAGTGAATAAACTCAAAATAATAAACAAACATAAAATCCATACTATGCAAATAATAAAATATCATTACATATAAATCAACATCCAAACCACTTTGTTATTCATATCACTAACCATACTTTAGATTTTACCTTGCATAAGATTTTTTTTCTAAGTAATTAGGCATCTTCGAGTAATAAGACTATAGAAGACCTTGTATAAAAACCTTCAAATTCAAATCTTTTTTACTTGATTGAAATAGAATAATATAAACAATAAAATCAATACTAAATCACAAAGCAAAATTTTATTCAATAATAGCATAGGATTTACATTAAATTAAATTAAATTTCATCTCTTTGATCGCTTCCCAATCAATTCACTAGAGGCTTCCCCAATCATGTCACTGTGCTTACCAAACATGGGAAGCATGCTGAATTGAATTAGCATCCCACCTTGTACCAAGCTTCCCTACAACTATGGTTCAAACAATCACCCGAATCAGGTCTCATCCTTAAATAGGAATTCTATTCGAAGCTAAGCAATAATACTCATTCAAGCTGAATTGATGAGAAGCCTAGTGAACCCTTGATTCTTAAAGGGATGTGCCAGATATATAGATGCACCATGTGGAAAAGCCAAGTTGAGTGCACTGATCACTTACTCTCATTGCCCTCACGCCTGGGCAGTGTGGAGCTTCCTAATGTCCCATTTTAGTCCATATTTTTCTCTTGGCAGTATAGTTCTTTTGGGATGAGTGAATTATATGAACTGTTACACCTTTTGCCACTTGTTGAAGGATTTAGAAAGATAGAAATGGGAGGATTTTTTAACATAGCAGTTATTCTAATCAGCTGCCTTGTAGGGTATATCATAATTGTCATCATCGTCATCATCACCATCACCTTCTTATTCCATACCTTAACCCCACCTTCCCCCTTCGTGCTCTCTCATGTTTATGAAAGATGGGTAGGGGGTCCGATGCTGGATAGAAAAT